>JBBBDQ010001140.1:1435000-1567500 GCA_037127315.1 Ascarosepion bandense
TTCACTTACGCGCAAATACCCTTGGGAAAGGTATTAATCGGTCTATTCCTTCCGGTTATGGGTTAAATAACAGGACAGATTGGGTTCTGTAGCCTTGGTCGGCAACCAGTCTACCACAGAAAGCAATGGCAACCTGCTTCGGGATAATCTTCTGCCCAGTCACTCATGTCTATTTCGAGACATGATCGCCCAAGCGTGTATCACGTATGGCACTTAACTGACTGATAGGGTAAACATTATTGGAAAAGACATGGAGAAATCTTTCGTGTGGGACTCTGTATTAGTAAAATACACTCAGGTATCAAATGACACACTGCTGGGTCGTAAGTAAAAATAAATACTACCTATGATATCCACCCTTGATTGATAAAGAAAACAATGTTAAAACAAATTCGCTTGCACCAAAATTAATTAAGGTATGGCGTTGGGGCCCTGAGACAACAAGAGATATGAGGATTGGTAGCCAAAAAGTTTAAAACAAAACAAAACAAAAACAAAACATTTAGACCCACAAATTTATTTCCCATGCTTCGGATAATTTTCCCCAAAAAGTAACAATTTAACGAGGTAATAATGAAAACAAGAATCAGTGTGTGTCCGAGCAAAGAATTAGCTGGACTGACCCCAGTTAAGGGTATAAACACCGACCCAAAATATGTAGTACTAGCAGTATAGCTCGGCTTTGCTCGGGTGTAATGAAAGCTTTAAAACTAATCCATGATCCTGGAGCTCAGACACTTTGGACGTTGGCACAAAAGACTAAAAAGCAATAGTTGTTTCCAGTTAAAGCGAAACTGTAGACTGAATGAAAAATGAATGGATGTAAGTCAAATTTTGATTTCCTGGTATCGATATCAAATAATATTTTTTCGTCGTAAACTGAATTTTGAAGGCTAAATAAGTCCTCTGAGTAAATGGTATCATGGCTGAGACTAAGAACTACAATTACACCTACTTAGAGCCAAACCCGAAACAAAAACTAAAATAAAAGGGCTGAAAAAATACAGGCAGATATGATCAAAATTATACCATAGAAACTACAGAACACCCTTCTAGGCAGATTAGAGTGTAAGAACAGCTCTTAATTCCAGGGATGTGGCACAAGCCGGAAGGTTGCAGTAGAGTTATTCATAATGGCGCACCATGTCAGGCACCATAAACTCTCAATGTTTCTTTCAAGACGTTTTCCCAGGGTCCCAACACTATATCTTTATTAATTTTGTACAAGCAACTTGTATCTAAACTTATTTATAAATGGAACTTTGTCTGTCTGTGTGTGTCCGTTACCTATAGACTCCGAAACGGCTGAGCCGATTTTCTTGAAAATTTACACAGTTGTACTATAGGCATCTTCGCGTGTTCTTAGCTAGGTTTTCTGTCGTGGTACCCCCGATAAATATCAAAAATCGATAATCGAAAAAATAGGGTTACAGAAGGAGTGATCCGATTTTAATCAAATTTGATACACTCATAGACAAAGACATAAGAAACGATATTCAGAAGTTTCAAGGTTGCAGTTCTTACAATAGTGCAGAAAATTTGATATCGATACCAGGAAATCAAAATTTGACTTACATCTATTCATTTTTCTTTCAGTCTATGGTTTCGCTTTAACTGGAAATAACTATTGCTAAAAGCCTTTCGTGACAACGCCCAAGACTCTGACTTCGAGGACCATGGATTAGTTTTAATGCTTTCATTACACCCGAGCAACGCCGGGCTATACTGCTAGTGTACTTATGACTATGTAAAATAGATAAAATCTGTTTTGCATTGTTATAAGTCTACATTTCGTCCATGCTTTTAATATAACACCTGGTCTCGTGCTCCTGCAAATCCTGGATAATATCCGTAGGAGATTCTGCAGTCTTACTGGTTTTGATCTGGTGGCTTGGCCCAGTCACTTTCCCACAACTATAAGGTTGCCTCTGTGTGTCTTTTCTATAACTACTTTCATGGTAATTGTTTGGATGAACATTCTTTCATAATAACTAGATTTTATGAATTTCAGCGCAAACCAAAGGAAAACTTCTAAAAGTGATTCTACAGAAGGATGCTGAGAATACCATTGACCAAGCATTTCAGCAACGACGAGTTGTAGTAGAGGATGCAAACGAGAAGAAATTTTATACTTAACGTCAGAAAGAGACAGTTTAGATTGACACCTAATGAGGAAGGAGGGCTTGGAGAATCTAATACTCACAGGACGGATCGAAGGAAAGAGAGATAGAGAAAAGCAGGGCGAGACATATTTGATGGGCTTGAGCAAATAGATGGTGGAGAGATACCAAGAGGAAAATTATTAAGAGCGAAATAGGAACAGAGGAAAGTGGAAGTCCATGATCGTCTAGGTCTTGAAAAGACAGGGCACAAGAACAAGAGCAAAGTTTTTTTTATTTTATATTTGACATATCTAGATGTAACCGTAAGTTCTATACTAACGGTTTCTTCTCTCGAACTTCGTGCTAGAGCAACTTTTTCCGGCGTCTTCCTTTCCAGTCAAATTAGAGCTTCAAAGAATCAATGTCAATCGTTATCTACTATCTTATTAATTCTTGTTTTTGTATTATTCTCCGCTACTCAATAAGGATTGTCCCTTACTAGCAGTATAGCCCGACGTTGCTCGGGTGTAATGAAAGCTTTAAAACTAATCCATGGTCCTGGAGCTCAGACTCAGCCTAAAGAATATTTGAAATCATAAAATAATGGCGACAATTTACCAATCGCACCTCATATAATACATACATATATATATATATATATATATATATATATATATATATATATACTAGAAGTATAGCCCGGCGTTGCTCGGGTGTAATGAAAGCTTTAAAACTAATTCATGGACCTGGAGCTCAGACACAGCCTAAAGAATATTTGTTAAACAGACACACAAACATCTTGCCTTTTATATGTATATGTTATCGATTTTCGTGTAGAAAATCGATAATATATATTGTAAGAACTGCAACCTTGTAAGAACTGCAACCTTGAAACTTGTGAATATCGTTTCTTATGTCTTTGTCTATGGCTGTATCAAATTTGACTAAAATCGGACCACTCCTTCTATAACTCTATTTTTTCGATTATGGATTTTCGATATTTATCAGGGGTACCTCGACACAAATCTTAGCTAAGAACACTCGAAGATGCCTATAGTACAACTGTGTAAATTTTCAAGAAAATCGGTTCAGCCGTTTCGGAATCTATAGGTAACGGACACACGCACGCACACAGACAAAGTTACATTTATAAGTACGTTTAAATATTCTTTTACACTAAGTAAGCTAGTGAGAATATTTTGAGAACCCTAGATGTTATGCCAGGATTTGTCATCAGAGGCCACAATCTGTACAACATAAGATACGCAGACGACGCAGTATTGATTGCAGACTCGGAAAAACAACTGCAGGACATCCTACAGAAGATAGCTGAAGAGAGTGATATGAAGGGATTACAATTAAACTGCAAGAAAACCGAATACATGGTCATCAGCAAAAAGAGCAGCCCAAAGTGCCAAATACAGGTGGGGGATGTTAAAATAAGCAGGTACGAAAATTTAAATATCTCGGAAGTGTTCGAACTGAAGACGGAAAGTGTGACACAGAGATCCAAAGGCGAATTGGCATGGCGAAAGACGTGTTCCAGAAACTGAGTAAACTATTAAGACATAGGAAACTTTCACTAGAAACAATGAAGAGAGTACTGGATTACTATGTGATGTCAGTTCTTCAATATGGCAGTGAATGTTGGACAATATCAACAAAGATGAAGGGAAAACTTGAAGCAGCTGAAATGTGGTTCTCCAGAAGGATGCTGCGAATATCATGGACCGAGCATGTGAGCAATGACGAGGTTTTGGAAAGGATGGAAATGAAAAGGAAATTAACACTGAGCATCAGGAAGAGACAACTAAAGTTCCTGGGACATGCAATGGGGAAGGTAGGCTAGGAGAACCTGCCACTAACAGGCCAGATAGAGAGAAAAGAGACAGAGGGAAGCAGCGGATAACATATTTGAAGGGCCTGATCAGGTGGATGACAGAACGGTGGCTGAGAGACGGTACAAGATAAAGCGTGCTAAGAGCCACCGGGGATATGGAGACGTGGAAAGCCATGATCGCCTACGTCCTGAAAGGACAGGTCACATAGAAGGAGAATATGTATGCCATCTGTACATCAGAAATTGTAATGCGGATATAAAATGGGGGATCAATTCTATATTATAATCAATATATGAACTGATCCTTCTTTTTGTGGCCATGTTAGTTTCTATGCATTATGAGTTCTATGTTCCTGGTTACCTTCCTCTCTTCAGGAAGTACTCCAACGTCCATATGCATGGGATTGGTGTATATGTCAGTGAACACCTCCCCCTAGCTAGAGTAACATCTCTCGAATCCCTGGACCAGTCATTCATGTGCTTCCGTCTCTCACTTCTAAGCTCTGTTAGCTATCTCTTCTTCCTCTACCGCTCGCCCTCCTCCTCTGACTGTTCGGTGCTTGACAGCATCTCTGACAATATCGACAAGGCCATTTCTTCGCACCCATCTGCCCATATTTTCGTGTTTGGCGACTTTAACGCCCACCACACTAAGTGGCTGGAAAACTCTGTAACCGACCCTGCTGGTGTCCACACCTTTAATTTTTCGATCTCCCAATCCCTTATGCAAATGGTGGACTTCCCCACACGTTTTTCCAATAGCCCTAAAAGAAGGGACTCGCTACTAGACCTCTGCTTCACTTCCACCCCAAATGCTTGCTCCACCAGACAGCTCTGCCCTCTCGGAAATTCTGACCACGCCGTAGTTTCTGTGAACATCTCGTTCCATTCCACCCCTACCCAAGAAACCCAGATCAACAGAATATCCTACTGCTATCAAAGAGCAGACTTGGATTCGTTCCGTGACTTCCTCTGCGACGTCCCTTGGAACAATGTTTTTAGTCTTCCCATCGAAGACTGTGCATCAGAGGTCTCCTCTTGGGTTAAGGCTGACATCGATGCATTCATCCCTGTCAGGAAATTTCAGTTTAAATCCCATTCGTCTACCTGGTTCACGCCCGCTTGCTCGGCCGCCATTGCCCACCGGAATCACTTTATCGTAGACACGTGTCGGACCAAAACAGGCGCCTTTTCGCCTCAGCTCGTAATAAGTGTCAAAAGATACTAAACGATGCTGTTTGCTGCCAGGATGAAGCAGCGCATAGCATCCTCCAATTTCGGTACCAAAGACTACTGTCGCCTCTGCAAACGCGTGCTTAGTGGGGGTATTGATGACTTACACTTGCTAAGCACGCGTTTGCAAAGTCATCAATACCCCCACTAATAAACGAGTTTGAGGTCCTCACCTCCTCAGCGGACAAGGCTGGGCTGAATGCTTTGCCCATAGATTCTCGACCAATTCGACTCTGTATTCGTCTGGAATCCATACACCCGATTTCCCATCTAGAACTGAGGCCCAATTGAATGACATTCACATCACGCCCTCGCTGATTTCTAGCATAATCTCAAAACTGGACCCTCACAAATCGAGTGGTAGGGATGGAATCCCAGTCATAGTTTTGAAGAATTGTGCCCCTGAACTCTCCTCTATCCTTTCTAAGCTCTACAACCCCTGCCTATCTTCCTCCTGCTTTCCTGCCTGTTGGAAGTCTTCTTCTGTGGTTCCAATATTCAAGAACACTGGTGAACCATCGGACCCCGCAAATTACCGCCCTATCAGCCTTCTTCCGATCTTCGGCAAAGTGTTCGAAGCCATTATCAATGCCGAGGTCGTTCAGCATCTTACAGCCCACGGGCTCCTCTCGGACAAACAGTATGGCTTCCGCTTCACCAGGTCCACTGCTGACATGCTAACGACCATCACCGAGTATATATACCAGGCTCTCGACAAGACTGGGGAAGCCCGAACCGTCGCCTTGGATATCTCTAAAGCATTCGACAGAGTATGGCATGCCGGCCTTCTACGGAAACTGCGAAGCTATGGCATAACTGGACTTTTGTTGGACTTAATCCAGTCATCCCTCTCTAACCGCACACTGAAGGTGGTATTAAACGGACATGCCTCCCGGAACTACCCTACAAACGCGGGTTTACCCCAAGGCTCTATCCTAGGTCTTACGGTCTTTCTAATCTATATCAATGATCTCCCCGACACCATAAGATCACAAGTAGGCATGTACGCCGATGATACCACTGTTTACTCTCGCCTCGATCAAAAATCTGGTGTAGGTGACAAGACGACCCTCGCTGCCGAGCTTGAGAAGGACCTCCAATCAGGTGGAATTGGGTACGAAATGGCTCGTAAAATTCAATTCTTCCAAAACGAAGCTGCTGTCAATTAACCACCACAGACAACCGCACCTCCCTCCCATTAGCATGGAACAGGCTTGCCTCCCAGAGAGTAAATCACTCCGCCTGCTTGGCCTGACACTCTCAGCGGACCTCAAGTGGAATGACTACGTCGAATCCATAGCTAAATCCGCAGCTATGAAAGTTGGCTCTCTGTGCAGGGACCGGAAATTCTTTCCGCCTGAATCTGTCCTGCAATTATATAAATCCACCATCCGCCCGTGTATTGAGTACTGCTGCCACATCTGGTCGGGTGCCCCTTCTATCCTCCTCGGGGTTCTTGATAAAATACAGCGAAGATTCTGTAATGTGATTGATACCGACATAGCTGACCGCCTGCAATCACTCTCTCACCGACGTGACGTGGCTTCCCTGTCCCTCTTCTATAAATACTTTCATGGCTTCTGATCTGACGAACTTAAATCACTGGTGCCTCCTAGATGTGAATTCGCACGAGATACTAGATTGGCAACTATGTCCCACCCTTTTACAGTGAAACCGATGAAATGTAACCGCAATTTCTACTCCAACAGTTTCTTTCCTCGCACTTCCCGCCTGTGGAATTCCCTACCGCATGCTTGCTTCCCCGACGGCTACAACCTCCAGGAATTTAAATGTAAGGTCAATAGACACTTCCTAACACATTAACTTACACCCACTCTCTCCAACTCTCTCACTATGTACACCCTAAGTCGTCTGTCACCCTCCTTCTGACATTTCCTATACCCAATCCCTCTATGTAACCCCCTGCGTTATAGTGGCAGTGGAATGCCTTGCTTGGGGTGACAGGATTAAAAAAAAAAAGATTCATGGGATTGAGCTAATGGATAACAGAACGGGGGTTGCGTGGTGTAACAGGAGAAAGCGTGCTAAGAGCCACCAGGGATAGGGAGAAGTGGAAAGCCATGATCGCTTACGTCCTGAAAGGACAGGGCGCATAGAAGAAGAATATATATGCCAACTGTTTATGAGAAATTATAATGTGGATATAAAATGGGGGATCAAATCTATATTATAATCAATATATAAACTGATCCCTCATTTTTTGGCCATGCTAGTTTCTATACATTTATATTCTAGATTTATGGGTTTGAGCTGGTGGATGTCAGAGCGGGGTTTGGGTGGTGTGACAGGAGAAAGCGTGCTAAGAGCCATCAGGGATAGGGAGACATGGAAGGCCATGTTCGCCTACGTTCTGAAAGGACAAGATACAAAGAAGAAGAAGAAGAAGAAGAAGAAGCTCCGGTGTCTCAGTGACTTCTTGACTTAATTGGGTTGATAGAAAATTTGCAACGTATATTCAGTTGAAATTCATTATCTGCTGTGTAGGGCCAGGAAGTTTTCTCGTCTAAATCCATCATGCACATACATAAGTCTACTATCCGCCTCGCGAATCATGGCAAAATCAAACGGAGAATCTGCAATGTGATCGATCCCGACTTGGTAGCTCAGCTGCAGTCACTTTCTCACCGACGTAACGTGGCTTCCCTATGCCTCTTGTACACGGCTTCTGCTCCAACGAGCTTAGCTGAGTGGTGCCCTCCACCTTTCGAGCTTGGTGGTTGGACTAAGAAGAATGAAAGCGTCTCGACGGTAATACACCAAAGAGAAGTGTTTTTGCGGCGAAACGTGGATTAACTCTACGTCTCGACGGCGGTAATGATCCTTCCGCAGGTTCACCTACGGAAACCTTGTTACGACTTTTACTTCCTCTAAACGATCGGGTTCGGTCGTCTTCTCCAGGCATCGAACGCCGAGGCGAGGACGGCACGCGCGGGAAACGGCTTTCGCCGCTGCAGCCGCGTGCACGCTGCCCGGCGGCGTCGTCGGCCAGATCCGAGGACCTCACCGGACCGTTCGATCGGTAGTAGCGACGGGCGGTGTGTACAAAGGGCAGGGACGTGATCGACGCGGGCTGTTGACCCGCGCCTACCGGGAATTCCTCGTTCACGGGGTTGGTTACAGGCCCCGATCCCTATCACGGGAGGTGCCATCTCTGAATGAATTTACTCGAGCTAATAGTCTAGTAATTAGGTCCCAGCCTGTTACAGTGAAACCAATAAAATGCAACCGCAACTTCCCTTCAACAGCTTCTTTTCTCGCACTTCCCGCCTGTGGAATTCTCTTCTGTATTCTTGCTTCCCTGACAGCTACAATCTACAAGAATTTAAATGTAGTCATCTGTCATCTCCTATCTCTGACTCGCATCCTTTCCCTCGTGTTTTTTCTCCGTCCACTCTACTCTCATCACATAAATATTCTCATCCTTCTCTTACCCTCTTCCTGACACCCCTAAAACCTGTCACTCTTTCTCACCACTTTCCTCCTTTGTAACCCTCTGCAAACCAGTGGCAGTAAAATTGCCTTGCTTGGGGTGAAATGATTTTAAAAAGAAATGTAATATCACTAAAGCTCAAAATTGACTCAGTCTCTAGATTTGAATTTTCAAATTCAAATATATTAACCAATCCGCAACATTATTTTAAACATGTTGCAGGTTTTGAAAAACCGAACAATTATGTTTGTTTGCTACGGGATTTTTAGGATGACTTCAGAAAATGATTAATAATGTTTTCCCTCTTAAAAATAGGTACTTAAAAATTTCCTCTTATGTAACCCCCTGCACACTGGTGGCTGTAAAACAGCCTTGCTTAGGGTGAAATGATTAAAATAAATCAGTCAGTTAAGTGCCATACGTGAAACACGCTTGGGCGATCATGTCTCGAAAGAGACATGACTGACTGGGCAGAAGATTATCCCGCAGTAGGCTGCCATTGCTTTCTACGGTAGACTGGCTGAGTGGACTGCAGATAAAATGTATTGTTGGTAATTCTACTATCTAAACTTATTTATAAATGGAACTTTGTGCGTGTGTGTGTGTGTGTCTGTGTCTCTGTGTGTGTGTATCCGTTACCTATAGATTCCGAAACGGCTAAACCGATTTCCTTGAACATTTACACAGTTGTACTATAAGCGTCTGCGAATGTTCTTAGCTAGGTTTTGTGTCGAGGTCAGTTAAAGTGCCATACGTGATACACACTTGGGCGATCATGTCTCGAAAGAGACATGACTGACTGGGCAGAAGATTATCCCGCAGTAGGTTGCCATTGCTTTCTACGGAAGACTGGCTGCGTGGACTGCAGATAAAATGTATTGTTGGTAATTCTACTATGTAAACTTATTAATAAATGGAAATTTGTGCGTGTGTGTGTGTGTGTGTGTGTCTGTGTCTCTGTGTGTGTGTATCCGTTACCTATAGACTCCGAAACGGCTAAACCGATTTCCTTGAACATTTACACAGTTGTACTATAAGCGTCTGCGAGTGTTCTTAGCTAGGTTTTGTGTCGAGGTCAGTTAAAGTGTCATACGTGATACACGCTTGGGCGATCATGTCTCGAAAGAGACATGACTGACTGGGCAGAAGATTATCCCGCAGTAGGTTGCCATTGCTTTCTACGGTAGACTGGTTGCCTGCCAAGGTTATAGAACCCAATCTGTCCTGTTATTTAACCAATAACTGGAAGGAAGAGACGGATTAATAACTTTCCCAAGGGTATTTGCGCGTAAGTGAATGCAATGAATTCAACTGGAATTCGAACTCGGCTCTCCGATTTCTCGTTCCAAGCCGATATCCACTAAAATAGACACTCTACTAAAAAAAAAATGACTGGATTAATATAGCTATCATTGAGAAACAATGTACTTTTTTTTGTTTTTTTTTTTGTTTTTTTGTTTTTTGTTTTTTTGGGACGTCCACATTCTGAAGGTCAGAATTTTGAGCCATCAGCTTCGTATTGCAATATCGTCACAATGTTTTGCACAGAGATTGGGATTCATTCATTGCAACGTTTAAAATTTCATACGCAGACATTGATTTATCTCGTAAGTCACAATCCACTAGGATTCATGGACGCATTCGAAATAAATTATTTCTACCCGTTTCTTCATCTTCATCTTGATTTTTCTTTTTTATTTATTTATTTCTTCTTCTTCTTCTTCTTCTTCTTCTTCTTCTTCTTCTTCTTCTTTTTTCTTTTTCCTCTGCTATTTACTTAATTTTTCTTATTCTTAAGATTTCTTTTTCTTTCTTCCTCTACTTGAATCTTCTTCCCATCTTCTTCTTATTCGTCTACTTCCTTCTACTTTATCTTCTTTTTTCTTTTTCTTCTACTTGATTCTTCTTCTTCTTCCTTTTTTATTCCTCTACGTTCTTTTTTCTTTTCTTCTTTTTCTTCTACATAATCTTTCTTCTTCATTTCTTCCTTTTCTTCATCATTTCTTCTTCTTCGGTTTTCTTTTTTCTCCTTTCTCGGCTTAATTTTTCTTGTGTTTTCTTCTTATCATCCTTCTTCTTCTTTTTCTTCTCTTCTTCTTTTTCTACTTTCTTCTTTCTTCTTCTCCTTCTACTGTTTCTTGTTTTTTCTATTTCTTCTTCTACTAGATTCTTCTTTCATCTTTTCATTCTTCTACTTTCTTCTTTTTTTTCTTCTTCTTCTACTGTCTCCTTCTTTTTCTTCTTCTCTTCTACTTGATTCTTCTTCTTCCTCTTTCTTATTCTTCTACTTTTTTCTTCTGCATTATCTTTCTTCTTCATTTCTTCTTTTTCTTCATCGTTTCTTCTTTTCCGGTCTTCTTTTTTCTCTTTTTTCTGCTTGAATTTTCTTGCTTTTTTTTTCTTATTATGTCCATTCTTCTTTTTTCCTCTTCTGTTCTTTTTTTTTCTTCTTTTTTTTTTTTTTTTTTTTGCTTTTTCTACTTCCGCGTTCCTCTTTTCCTTCCGGTTTTTTCTGCTTTCTTTCTTCTTCTTCTTTTGCTTCATTTTTCTTTTCATATTTTCAGTTATTTTCTTCTTCTTCTTCTTCTTCTTCTTCTTCTTCTTAAGCCTCACGAATTTATTTCTATTTCTTCTTCTTCACAGCCATTATTATTTATTCCTTCTCTTCTTCTTCTTCTTTTTCTTCTTCTTCTTCTTCATTCTCATTATTATTTCTCATTCTCCACTTCACCATACTCCCCTCTTCCATCTTCTTCTTCTTCTTCTTCTTCTCCTTCTTCTTCTTCTTCTTCTTCTTCATTCTCATTATTATTTCTCATTCTCCACTTCACCATACTCCCCTCTTCCATTCTTCTTCTTCTTCTTCTTCTTCCTTCTTCTTCTTCTTCTTCTTCTTCTTCTTCATACTCATTATTATTCGTGGTCTTCCTGTTCCTCCTCGTCGTCTTTTTCCTCTTTCTCCTTGTTTTCCTTCTCCTTCTTGTTCTTGTTGTTCTTCTTTTTTCTTCTTTTTTGCTTTTTCTACTTCCGCGTTCCTCTTTTCCTTCCGTTTTCTTCTGCTTTCTTTCTTCTTCTTGTTTTGCTTCATTTTTCTTTTCGTCTTTCTTCTTTTCATCTTTTTCAGTTATTTTCTTCTTCTTCTTCTTCTTCTTCTTCTTCTTCTTCTTCTTCTTCTTCTTCTTAAGCCTCACCAATATATCACTTTCGTTATGAAAATCCGATAAACGTAGAGTTATCTCCAATAGAATGGATTTTTTTATTTTACCGATTTGTCTTGTTTCCCCAGAGAGAATCGAAGAATTTCTTTGCGTTTGAATTATTATTATTATCATTATTATTATTATTACCCTCCCCTTTTTCTTCAGTATTATTATTATTGTTATTCATCGGCTTTTCCCCCTCCTCCTCCTCTTTGTCCATTATTTTTATTATTCGAACTCCTTTACCCTCTCACTTCTCTTTTTATTATCGTCCATTTCCTTCGCCTGAACAATTGTTATTATAATTCGTCTTTTTCTCCTTCTTTTCATCCATTCTTCTTCTTCTTCTTCTTCTTCTTCTTCTTCTTCTTCTTCTTCTTTTTCTCATTATTATTTGTGGTCTTCCTCTCCCTTCTCCTCCTCGTCTTCCTCCTTCTCCTCATTTTCTTTTTTCTTATTCTTCCTCTTACAATTTGTCGTCCTTCTTTTCATCCTTCTTTTCACCCTCTTCTTTCTTCATCTACTTCACCTTCATTATTATTATTATTATTATTCGTCTATTTCTTCTTCTTCGCAGCCATTATTATTTTTCCTCTTCCTCTTCATTCTAATTATCGTCATCCTCCACTTCACCACACTACCCCTCTTTTTTCTTCTACTTCTTCTCTCTCTCCATACTCATTATTATTCGTGCTCTTCCTCTTCCTTCTCCTCGTCTTTTTCCTCCTGCTCCTCATTTTTCTTCGTCTTCTGTTTCTTCTTCTTCTTCTTCATTTTCATTATTATTCGTGGTCTTTCTCTACCTTTTCCTCCTCCTTGTCTTCTTCCTTCTCCTTGTTTTTCTTTCTTCTTCTTCTTCTTCTTCTTCTTCTTCTTCTTCTTCTTCTTCTTCTTCTTCTTTCTTCTTCTTCTTCTTCGTGTAGCTATTTGTTGTCCTCCTCTTCGTCTTTCTTTTCATCCTCCTCTTTCTTTTTTTTTCTACTTCACCTTCATTATGATTATTATTCGTCTATTTCTTCTTCACAGCCATTATTATTTATTCCTCTTCTTCTTCTTCTTCTTCTTCTTCTTCATTCTCATTATTATTTCTCATTCTCCACTTCACCATACTCGCCTCTTTCTTCTTCTTCTTCTTCTTCTTCTTCTTCTTCTTCTTCTTCTTCTTCATACTCACTATTATTCGTGGTCTTCCTGTTCCTACTCGTCGTCTTTTTCCTCCTTCTCCTCGTTTTCCTTCTCCTTCTTTTTCTTGTTCTTGTTTTTCTTCTTTTTTCTTCTTCTTCTCCATTCTCATTGTTATTCATGGTCTTCCTGTTCTTCCTCCTCGTTGTCTTCTTTCCTTCTTCTCATTCTTCTTCTTCTTCTTCTTCTTCTTCCCTATACTCATTATTATTCGTAATCTTCCTTTTCCTCCTCCTTGTTGTCTCCCTCATTCTTCTTCTTCTTCTTTTCTTCTTTTTCTTCTTCATTCTCAAAATTATTTAACGTCCTTCTTTCCGTCTTTCTTTTCCTCCACCTCCTACTTTTTCTTTTTTTACCTTCATTATTATTATTCGTCGTCTTCTTCTTCTTCATTATTATTATTATTATTGTTATTATTATTCTTCCTCGTCCTCTTCTTCATTCTAATTATTATTTGTCGTCTTCCTTTTCGCCATCTTCCTCTTTCTTTTTCTTCATCTTCTTCCCGGCAGAATGTCATGTGATATAAATTAAGCTTTTCTGAGGCTTATTATTGATTTTTTAACTCGCCCTAAATCTGCTAGAAGCCCCGTGTAGTATGTGGTGCGGGTTATCAAACACATTCTACACAATTCAAGATTAACCCCTCAATCATAGATAAAGTGCAAACTGTATTCCTATCTTCGTAGCTAATCTCGATCCGTTAAAAGATGGCAAATGACGTTTACTGCAAATCTAACTTGAGTCACAATATATTGTCTGCGAGCTTAGTTAAATGACTAAGTTTCTTCGGCGATGAACACAGTATTTGCGAAGTTTGAATTCTTCACGATTAGATTCTTTTTTTTTTTTTTTTTCTAAAATTCTTCTATGCTCCGTAAAGTACGACGGAAAGAGCTATCCGAACTGCTAGGGAGACTCTAATTATATGGCGAAATTATTAGAATAATTCTGAACATTTATGGAGAACTAACCGATGACAGAGGATGTATTTCAAAAGCTAAGCAGGATATAAAGAGACAAGAAATTTTCATTTGAAACTAAGAGAGTAATGGATTATTATAGGATGCCCATCCTTCTATATGGCAGTGAATTCTAGACGATCTCATAAAAGTTTTTTTTTTTCATTCATTTCACCCCAAGCAAGGCATTCCACTGCCACTATTGCGCTTGGGGCTACATAGGGGGAGATAAATAGGAAGAGTGGTTAGCTATAAGAAATGTCAGAAGGGGGGTGATAGATAGTTGGGTGGGTGGGAAGAGTGTTTGAAAGAATGGAAGTTAGTTTGTTAGGAGGTGTGTATTGACCTTACATTTAAACTCCTGGAGATTGTAGCCATCGGGGAAGCAGTCATGTGGAAGAGAATTCCACAGTCGGGAAGTGCGAGAAAAGAAACTATTGGAGTAGAAGTTGCGGTTGCATTTTATCGGTTTCACTGTAAAAGGGTGGGATCTAGTTGCTAATCTAGTATCTCGTGCAAATTCGAACCTAGAGGGCACCAGTGATCTAAGTTCATCGGAGCAGAAGCCGTGAAAGTATTTATAGAAGAGACACAGGGAAGCCACGTCGCGCCGGTAAGAGAGAGTCTGCAGGCGGTCTGCTAAGTCGGTATCGATCACATTACAGACCCTCCGCTGTACCTTGTCTCGAAGCCCAAGGAGAATAGCAGGGGCACCCGACCAGATATAAGGGGAGATTTGATGCAACCGAAATGTGGTTCTACAGAAAGATGCTGAGGATAACATGGCCGAACACATGAGCAACGATGAGATTTTGAAGAGGATGAAAACGTAAAAGAAACTGATATTTAGCGTCAGGAAGAGAGAGCTGAAATTTCTGGAACATTTAATGAGGAAGGAGGGCTTGGAGAATCTGATACTCATGGGACGGAGAGAGTGAAAAGAGACAGGGGAAAGCAACGGATGATATACCTGATAAGCTATTGAATGGAAAATCAGGGTTTGGGAGGGGTAACAAGAGAAAGAGTGTGAAGAGATTTTTTAATCTTTTTCTTTTTACTTTTTCTTTTCTTTTCTTCTTCTTTCTTTTTCAACTTCATTCTTTCTTTTCCTTTCTTTTTTTCTACTTGATTCTTTTCTCTTTTTTTTCTTCTCCTTTTTCTTATAATTTCTCCTTTTTTCTCCTTCTTCAACTTAATTCTTCTTTTTTCTTTTTTTTTCTTCTAATATCTTTTCTTCTTCTATTTGATTGATTTTTTCTTCGTACTCCTTTTTCTTCGCCTTTCTACTTTTTCTTTTTCGACTTGATTCTTCTTTTTTCTTTCTACTTCCTCTTCTCCAGTCTTCTTTTTTCTTCTTCTGTTTCTTTTTCTTCTTTTTTGTTCTTTCTTCTTCTACTTTGTTCTTTTTTCTTCTACTACTTGAATCTTTTTCTTCTTACTTTTTTGTTTTTTCTTCTTCAACTTCATTCTTTCTTTTCTTTTCTTCTTCTTCTACTTGATTTTTTCTTCTTCTTTTTCTTCTCTGTTCTTTGTTTACTTCTTTGACTTGATTTTTCTTTTTACTTTTCTTCTTCTTCTTTAGCTTGTTTCTTTTTCTTCTGCTTTTTCTTCTTTTCTTTTTTCTTCTTCTGCAACTTGATTCTTTTTTCTTTCTTCTTCTTCTTCTTCTAATATCTTTTTCTTCTAAATTCTTCTTCTTTTTCTTTACGTTTCTTTTTTTCTTTTTCTTCTTTGACTTAATTCTTCTTTTTCTTTATTCTTCTAAATTCTTCTTCTTTTTCTTCTTCGACTTGATTGATTTTTTCTTCGAAGTCCTTCTTTTCTTCTCCTTTCTTCTTCGACTTGATTGATTTTTTCTTCAAAGTCCTTCTTTTTTTTTCGCCTTTTTTTTCTCCTTTCTTCTTCGACTTGATTGATTTTTTCTTCGAAATCCTTCTTTTTCTTCTCCTTTCTTCTTCGACTTGATTGATTTTTTCTTCGAAGTCCTTCTTTTTCTTCTCCTTTCTTCTTCGACTTGATTGATTTTTTCTTCAAAGTCCTTCTTTTTCTTCTCCTTTTTTTCTCCTTTCTTCTTCGACTTGATTGATTTTTTCTTCAAAGTCCTTCTTTTTTTTCTCCTTTCTTCTTCGACTTGATTGATTTTTTCTTCGAAATCATTCTTTTTTTTCTCCTTTCTTCTTCGACTTGATTGATTTTTTCTTCAAAGTCCTTCTTTTTTTTCTCCTTTTTTTTCTCCTTTCTTCTTCGACTTGATTGATTTTTTCTTCGAAATCCTTCTTTTTCTTCTCCTTTCTTCTTCGACTTGATTGATTTTTTCTTCAAAGTCCTTCTTTTTTTTCTCCTTTTTTTCTCCTTTCTTCTTCGACTTGATTGATTTTTTCTTCAAAGTCCTTCTTTTTTTTCTCCTTTCTTCTTCGACTTGATTGATTTTTTCTTCGAAATCATTCTTTTTCTTCTCCTTTCTTCTTCGACTTGATTGATTTTTTCTTCAAAGTCCTTCTTTTTTTTCTCCTTTTTCTTCTCCTTTCTTCTTCGACTTGATTGATTTTTTCTTCGAAATCATTCTTTTTCTTCTCCTTTCTTCTTCGACTTGATTGATTTTTTCTTCAAAGTCCCTCTTTTTTTTTCTCCTTTTTTTTCTCCTTTCTTCTTCGACTTGATTGATTTTTTCTTCGAAATCCTTCTTTTTCTTCTCCTTTCTTCTTCGACTTGATTGATTTTTTCTTCGAAGTCCTTTTTCTTCTCCTTTCTTCTTCGACTTGATTGATTTTTTCTTCAAAGTCCCTCTTTTTTTTCTCCTTTTTTTTCTCCTTTCTTCTTCGACTTGATTGATTTTTTCTTCGAAGTCCTTTTTCTTCTCCTTTCTTCTTCGACTTGATTGATTTTTTCTTCAAAGTCCTTCTTTTTCTTCTTCTTTCTTCTTCGACTTGATTCTTTATTTTCCTTTCTACTTCTTCCACAGTTTTCTTTTTACTTGATTCTTTTTCTTTTCTTTTTTTGTTTACTTCTTTGTCTTCTGTTCTTCTACTTGATTCTTCTTCTTCTTCTTCTTCTTCTTCTTCTTCTTCTTCTTCTTCTTCTTCGCAATCACTGTGCACCACTTACCGTGCCTTCAGCAGTTTGTCACAAATATCTCCCAGTAAAACTTTTCTTTGGGGAACATATTTGACAAATTAACACAGGAACTAATATAAAACAAGAGTAATATAAATTCAGTCTTTTATTAATGCTACAGTACATATTGCGTCCATGAAGACTCTAATAGTTTACCTCATTGTTACCGCTGACATTTTGCTCTGTCCATTTTAATAGGGGCTCATGAAAAGGATGAAAGTCTGACCTGGGTGTCGATAGGATAACATACACATAGTTTTGCAATTCGCCTCATGAAATTGGTGGTATCACCCGTTGTTTGTTTTACGTCACGGATGAGTGCTCTTGTGTTTTACAATAACATCCGATACGTAGCAGTCCTATCAAAAGACTACCTGGTGTAATGTTTAATCTAAGGCATTTTATAGGAGATTCTGTTGATTTTAATACATTTATCAGTAAACCTGACGAATCTTAATACTTTCACTGCTTCTGCTCCGATGAACTTAGCTCACTTGTGCCCCCTATGTATGAATTTACTCGAGCCACAAGATTAGCGACTAGGTCCCATCATTTTACTGTGAAACCAATAAAATGTTGTTAGAGCGCCGCTCCTATTTGACTACAATTGGACTGTTCCCATTGCTATATATAGCAATGGTGGATTCTCTACGGGAGAGTCGTACAAAGTCACTAGACTGACGACTCTACGACACTGTCAGCTCTCTGCCTTCGCGTAGAGGGCGCTCTCTGCTTCCGAGCAGAGAGCAATAACCCAGTCGTGGTTCCGCCGAAGGGTAGAATCACGACTGGGCAAAAATAGACAGACATATTTTGGCCGGGCCATATAACCCGGAAGTGCCAGATATAAACTGACCATGTGTCATATGTTGCCCTTCTGGGAGGGACGACTAAATAATGAGTCGTAGAGAGTCACTTGAGAGTCTCTAATGAGTTACTGAAGAGTCAGTGCGAGTCAGTGAAGAGTTAGTCACACTTCCGGTGGCGTACCGGAAGCAATCACGTATACACACGTCTTACGACGGATTGGACTCTTGTATCTTTTCTATTGTAAATATTACTAATCACTTCTGTACACACTAACCGTCTTTCCGCGGAATACAACTTATATTCTGATTCTGTTGTTGAGTTATTCATTTATACTTGGCGACATAACAAATGTAAACGCAAATTCTACTCCATCAGTTTCTTTTCTCGCACTTATCGCCTGTGGAACACCCTTCCGTTTACTTGCTTCCTCGACAGCTACAATCTCCAAGAATTTAAATATAAAATCAATAGTCATCTCCTATCTTACTAACTTGCATCCTCTCTCATGCTCCTTTCTCTGTCCATTCCACTCTCATCAGCATTTTCATCCTTCTCGTACCTACTTTCTGACACCCCCTATAACCAGTCACTTTTTCTCATAACTTTCCTCCTATGTCACCCCCTTGCGCACCAGTGGTAGTAAACTGCCTTGCTTGGGGCGATATGATTAAAAAAATAATCTATACCGATACAATTTATTGTCCCTACCAGTGCGGGTTATAGATGGTTTGTTATACAACGGAAATATAAAGAAATTATGATTAGCGTCCCAATATACAGATAAGTGGTGTGACCTTTTGTAGTTTTGACACAGGTCATCAAATACTGTAGCCTAGTAATTTACCGGAGACCTAATTTATGGGCCACTGGTAGCCACTTCAGTCAGTCAGTTAAGTGTCATACGTGATATACGCTTGGGCGATCATGTCTCGAAAGAGACATAACTGACTGGGCAGAATATTATCCCGCAGTAGGTTGCCATTGCTTTCTGCGGTAGACTGGTTGCCGACCAAGGCAATAGAACCCAATCTGTCCTGTTATTTAACCCATAACTGGAAGGAATAGATGGATTAATACCTTTCCCGAGGGTATTTGTGCGAAAGGTTGTTAGTAAGATAGATCTTTAAAAACATTGTTTTTTTATTTTCATATATAATTTTTTATGTTAAATTTTAACGAAAGGTTTGTGAGATGTTTACTATTTTATGTGCTGCAAGCAAAGCTTATCAGCCTGCCATTATGCTTATTTTTAAAAGGTTTTATCGCAATTCCTATTCGCTTTCAGATTTTGGGCTGTTTCTTTTTCTAACAATCATGCATACTGACTAGTAGATAGGTTCGTCTACCGCCCGGTTCACACTCCTTCACGGTCTTTTTAACTTTTAATAATTTCAAAATTAATTTCATTTCTGAATAAGTCTTGGAAGTTTAATTAAAATACGACAATTATTTGATTTTTGCAAGAATTTTCAAATTAATGTTTTTTACCGGAAAAGAAAAACTGACTTACATAATATTACATTAACCATTGTAAACTCCCATAACAATTTAGTTTCCAGTTAACGAGAATCAAAATAAGATTTTTACAAAATTTCGAACGTGTTAGAAAAGATTAAAAAAATAATTGAAAATACTTTAATCATTTCTCTTAATATTAGCATAAACATTTTGATGGAAAAAGTTCGTTTTTATTAGGCTGGGACCTTTTTTTCTTCATACTCTGCTGTTTTTCAGGGAATTACTGGCAGTACCTATTGTGGCGCAGTGGATATCGGCTCGGAATAAGAAATCGGAGGGACCGAGTTCGAATTCCAGTTGAATTCCTTGCATTCACTTACGCGCAAATACCCTTGGGAAAGGTATTAATCCGTCTCTTCCCTCCAGTTATGGGTTAAATAATAGGACAGATTGGGTTCTATAGCCTTGGTCGGCAACCAGTCTACCGCAGAAAGCAATGACAACCTACTGCGGGATAATCTTCTGCCCAGTCAGTCATGTCTCTTTCGAGACATGATTGCCCAAAGCGTGTATTGCGCATGGCACTTAACTGACTGACCTATTTTAATGTATTTGCTAGTAGAAAAAATACCATTAGAATCCTTCCGGAATCCAAAAAAGCAACAAGAAAAACATGAAAAAGAAGAAAACATTCTAGCATACGTTTCCACACACAACAAAAACAATCCAGAATTATTCACAAAGATCAAAACCCACATGGAATTACTCAACAATAATGAAAAAATAAATGTTCGATAAGTTATACAATATATGGGACCTACTGGTGCGGGTTATAAATGGTTTGTTATACAACGGAAATATAAAGAAATTATGATTAGCGTCTCAATATACAGATAAGTGGTGTGACCTTTTGTAGTTTTGACACAGGTCATCAAATACTGTAGCCTAGTAATTTACCGGAGACCTAAGTTATGGGCCACTGGTAGCCAATTACTATGCTTATTTTTAAAAGGTATTATATTCTAACAATCATGCATGCTGACTAGTAGATAGGTTCGTCTACCGCCCGGTTCACACTCCTTCACAGTCTTTTTAACTTTTAATAATTTCAAAATTAATTTCATTTCTGAATAAGTCTTGAAAGTTTAATTAAAATCCGAAAATTATTTGATTTTTGCAAGAATTTTCAAATTAATGTTTTTTACCGGAAAAGAAAAACTGACTTACATAATATTACATTAACCATTGTAAACTCCCATAACAATTTAGTTTCCAGTTAACGAGAATCAAAATAAGATTTTTACAAAATTTCGAACGTGTTAGAAAAGATTAAAAAAATAATTGAAAATACTTTAATCATTTCTCTTAATATTAGCATAAACATTAGGATGGAAAAAGTTCGTTTTTATTAGGCTGGGACCTTTTTTTCTTCATACTCTGCTGTTTTTCAGGGAATTACTGGAATTCAGGGAATTAGTGGATATCGGCTCGGAATAAGAAATCGGAGGGACCGAGTTCGAATTCCAGTTGAATTCCTTGCATTCACTTACGCACAAATACCCTTGGGAAAGGTATTAATCCGTCTCTTCCCTCCAGTTATGGGTTAAATAATAGGACAGATTGGGTTCTATAGCCTTGGTCGGCAACCAGTCTACCACAGAAAGCAATGACAACCTACTGCGGGATAATCTTCTGCCCAGTCAGTCATGTCTCTTTCGAGACATGATTGCCCAAAGCGTGTATTGCGCATGGCACTTAAGTGACTGACCTATTTTAATGTATTTGCTAGTAGAAAAAATACCATTAGAATCCTTCCGGAATCTAAAAAAGCAACAAGAAAAACATGAAAAAGAAGAAAACATTCTAGCATACGTTTCCACACACAACAAAAACAATCCAGAATTATTCACAAAGATCAAAACCCACATGGAATTACTCAACAATAATGAAAAAATAAATGTTCGATAAGTTATACAATATATGGGATCTACTGGTGCGGGTTATAAATGGTTTGTTATACAACGGAAATATAAAGAAATTATGATTAGCGTCTCAATATACAGATAAGTGGTGTGACCTTTTGTAGTTTTGACACAGGTCATCAAATACTGTAGCCTAGTAATTTACCGGAGACCTAAGTTATGGGCCACTGGTAGCCAATTACTATGCTTATTTTTAAAAGGTATTATATTCTAACAATCATGCATGCTGACTAGTAGATAGGTTCGTCTACCGCCCGGTTCACACTCCTTCACAGTCTTTTTAACTTTTAATAATTTCAAAATTAATTTCATTTCTGAATAAGTCTTGAAAGTTTAATTAAAATCCGAAAATTATTTGATTTTTGCAAGAATTTTCAAATTAATGTTTTTTACCGGAAAAGAAAAACTGACTTACATAATATTACATTAACCATTGTAAACTCCCATAACAATTTAGTTTCCAGTTAACGAGAATCAAAATAAGATTTTTACAAAATTTCGAACGTGTTAGAAAAGATTTAAAAGATTTAAAAAAATAATTGAAAATACTTTAATCATTTCTCTTAATATTAGCATAAACATTTGGATGGAAAAAGTTCGTTTTTATTAGGCTAGGACATTTCTTTCTTTATACTATGCTCTTTTTCAGGGAATTACTGGCAGTACCTATTTTAATGTGTTTCTTAGTAGACCTGGCGAATCTTAAATGTTCGATAAGTTATGCCGATACTAATATATGGGACCTACTGGTGCGGGTTATAAATGGTTTGCTATACAACGGAAATATAAAGAAATTATGATTAGCGTCTCAATATACAAATAAGTAGTGTGACCTTTTGTAGTTTTGGCACCGGGTCATCAAATACTGTAGCCTAGTAATTTACCGGAGACCTAATTTATGGGCCACTGGTAGCCAATTACTGTGCTTATTTTTTAAAAGGTATTATCGCAATTCCTATTCGCCTTCAGATTTTGGGCTGTTTCTTTTTCTAACAATCATGCATGCTGACTAGTAGATAGGTTTGCCTACCGCCCGGTTCACACTCCTTCACAGTCTTTTGAACAGAATTAGTGGTGTGTCCATTGATTACTGTTTAGGATTAGGATACTTCTAACATCTCTTCGATTTTGAAATTGAATTTACTATTTATTTACCATCTTTACCACAATAAAAATAGATAGATTCGCCTCTCGCCGGTTTTGCACTACTCACCAGTTTTTTGACAGGCTTAGGAGTTGTTCCCTTGTTTCCTGTCAAGGATTGGGTTTCCGGTTACTTTGCGCACTAAGTTACCCGGGTTTCGAACGTTAGGTTTCGTATACTACAACACTTGCACCCTAAAATCAAGTTCACGCTAGAATATAGTTATAAAGAATTACCGTTCCTAGACATACTGGCAGTACCTATTTTAATGTTCGATACGTTATGCAGATACAATATATGGGACCTACTGGTGCGGGTTATAGATGGTTTGCTATACAACGGAAATATAAAGAAATTATGATTAGCATCTCAATATACAAATAAGTAGTGTGACCTTTTACAGTTTTGGCACAGGTTATCGTATAGCCTAGCAATTTACCGGAGACATAAGTGGAAACACTGACCGAAGCGTTTAACTTAGGCGGCCATTTTTGGTAGATAACTAATTCTGTTTTTACGATACAGAGTGGTATTATCAAAAACAACCTCGTATGATGTGTAATCTACGGTATTAATATTTTATAAGTGTTGATGTTGACTTTGATATGCTTGTCATTAAACTTACCGAAACTGAAATTTTCACTTAGCCATACCGATAAATTATACCGTACCTACCGATGTGAGTTGATGGTTTGCTGATATACAACGCAAATAGAAAGATATTGATGTAATGAACCTTGGTTCCCTCTTCCAGTAACGTGATTAGCTAGTGTTAGCCATAAATACAGACGAAGGGGAGGACGCACAGAGGTCTACGTTTTATTGGTCTACGACTTGAGGTCTAAAAGTCTACGACTATTGGTCTACGTCTATTCACTACACCTACGTCTCAGGATACTGCATATTACGAGTACCGTCCATTACGTCTACGTACTAGATTGTCCTAATCGGTTACATTTGCCTAATCTACTTAACTACCTCGAATGATATATATATATATATATATATATATATATATATATATATATATATATATCCCTTTCCGGGACATATCAGATATTATGGTTGATATGTTTATCATTAAACCTGACGAATCTTAAATTTTCACTTAGCCATACCGATACAAAGTACGATATCTACCGGTGGGTGTTCTCTGTCGTTTGCTATACAACGCAAATAAAAATATATTACGGTTAATGTCTCAATAAATAGCAAGACAAATATGGCCGCTAAATTCCTCTCTTCGTTGATACGAGTCGAGTGAGTGAACTGGTAGCTACTTGACCGTGAAGTAGATGGTGGGCGAAGAGGCCTGGAAATCAACCCAAAATCACCAGTTGAAGGCAGCATTTTAATATTTGAAAAAAGCGGTACCCCCAATTTTCGTTTAAAGAAATGACAAAAAAGTGCTGACTCATTTTTGTTTTTTTTTTTTTGGTTTTTCCACCGCCATGTAAAAGACCAAATATTAAATGCGTTCAAATATTTCCAAAAAAAAACAAAAGTAATTGCCAGTCGTCTGTGTGTCGAACTAAACGGTAGGTAAAGGTCTAACGCAGAGTTTTGAGCTAAAAAAATATGTGGTCAATCTGTACACCATGGACTTTCGTACAGCTATGAGGCTTTCGAGATCTGAACGGTAATACGCGCTTTCCTTAAAACGTAAATTGTACCAGGATTGGACATGACATCCTCCGTGGATGAGCTGTTGAATACATTTCGCATCGCGCGGTGGATTTTCGTAGAAAGACAGAGGCAGTTTCGATACCTGTCTGAGTGCATGTTTTATATATATATATATAGAATACAAATCCTATATTATCTAACAATTAACTCAAACGAAAAAAATAAAAATTGCACGCCCGCAAAATTTGATCAAAACGACTAAAAACATTTTGAAAAATCCCAAACCAAGTCAAATTTCACAAGTCAATGTGAAAAGTAAGATTCTAGATTCTAATTGGATAGGAAATAGTAAATTGATCCATAACCCCAGTTAAATTTTCTTAACACCTAAAAAAATGGACATCTCGTTTCGATCCAGTCACGTCACTAAAGTTCACTACTTAACCACGTCCCTTGATCGGTCAGATCAGTCCGAGATTGGAGTGGTAGTCTGACGGTCCTAGTAAGAATGTAAGGAAGAAATTTCAAGAAGCAAACCGGTCATGCCTTGTCGATATACATTTGTTATGGTTTATAAAATGGCGAGTGTTCTAAAATTAGAAAAAGATAGACAAACTGACGCCAAAAATTCAAAATTGGGCGGCAAAATAAGGAACCGTTTCTTTTGGTAGGAGTAAGAGTAAGAAAAGGAGTAAGAAGTATGGAGGTAAGGACAGTAGTTTTGTGTAGGAGATTTGAAAAGGGGAAAACGCTAGTCAGTTGACCACTAGAGTCCAGAAGGGATAGGCTCGTTTACTACTAGCATCCCACAGTGAAGAGGATTTAGCTATTCTGCTCCTGTATCCACACAAAATTTAAAGGTTGTAACTTGATGTAAAAACCTAAAGTTTTATACCAAAAATAAACATCATTAATTCAAGTTTGCGTTATCTTCTAATTATACCAAAACGAAGCAACACAACACATTCATTCTTCCGATGTTGTTTTCTTTGTTTTCACTAGACACCTTAAAAAAAAAACAAGGTACTTGAACGTGCTCTGAAAAGTACAATCTTTTTTATTGCTTGACTTTCCTTTTCACTCTCTTACCGCCCCCCCCAAAAAAGAAAGAAACACAGACTTTATTAGTAATCTTTTCAATTTTTCTACATATACACATTCTGCTACTATCAACTACAATCTGTGAATTTCTGCGGAACATTTAACTACTTACATTTACTCTTTGAATATTTTCTTCTGACACGTTTATGATATTCTGTTCCGTACATAAAATTCCACTTATTTTTCACCAACCTGATTATATTTTAAATTTTGGGTATTGTTGGGGATATTCTTAAGTGGCCTTGTGCCAGGCATGTCCGACGCACCTTACGCTTAACTTCTCAAATGCATTACCTCGAATTTAAATGGAATCAATCAGTTAAGTGCCATACGTGAAACACGCTTGGGTGATCATGTCTCGAAAGAGACATGACTGACTGAGCAGAATATTATCCCGCAGTAGGTTGCCATTGCTTTCTGCGGTAGACTGGTTGCCTGCCAAGGCTATAGAACCCATCTGTCCTGTTATTTAACCCATAACTAGAAGGAATAGACGGATTAATACCTTTCCCAAGAGTACTTGCGGCTCCCTGATTTCTCGTTCCGAGCCGATATCCACTGCACCACAACGCACATCAGCACCATTAAAAAACACAAATCATATCGTCTATTTATATTTTAACTATTGTCGTCACGTTTGCTATTATTACAACGTTAAGAGGGCTCCGGTCTTTATTTAATGAAATATCGATTTGAGAAACGTTTTTTTACCTTTTTTGTTATCATTTCACCCCAATCAAAGCGGAACCGCCACCGGTGCGCAGGGGGTTACAGTGCAAGAAATGACTTGATACAGTGGGTATTGAGGGAAGGATAATAGATGAACGGAATTTAAGAAACAGAAAATAGCAATTGATGTTGCGTTTACGTTTTTGGTGATTGCAGCTATCAGAGAAGCAAGTAAACGGAAGGGAGTTCCACAGGTGAGAAACGCGAGAAAAGAACGTTAAAGTAGAAGTGATGACTACATTTAATTATTCCAACGATTAAAGAGTCGGACCTAAATACCAATCTAGTCAGTTAGTAAGTATTCATTTGAGTAGATAGACTAAACTATCGCCCGGTTCACACTCCACCCACATCTATTGAACAGGTGAAGAGGTTCATCCCTTGTTTCTAGTTTAGGATGCGGTTTCCGGTTTTCTCTTTTCCAGTCTTCTCACTTTTTTTTTTTCAATTGGAGTAGATAGACTAAACTATCGCCCGGTTCACACTCCACCCTCATCTATTGAACAGGTGAAGAGGTTCATCTCTCGTTCCCTGTTTAGGATGTGGTTTCCGGCTTTCTCTTTTCCGATCTTTTCACTCCTATGTCCTCCCCTGCGCATCAGTGGCGTTACCGCCTTGCTCAGGGTGAGTAGTTGCCGTGAATATAATTGTAGAAAAGATAGATGGAAGCCACGACCTGTTGTTGAGAATGTGACTGAAGACGAGATGCCAAGTCATGACCTTTTATGTTGCAGATCCTTCTTTAGATTTTCTCGAGAACTCTGAGATGAACAGCAGAAGTATCTGACCAGATATTGCAACAGTATTAAATGATTGGATGAATGGTAGATACTCAAGATGGATACAGACGAGAAAAAAAAATTTCCTGAGAGATTCAGTATTCCTAGCAGTAGGTGAAACTATCGATTCGATGTAGTATTTCTACGTCAGACAATCAGTTGAGTGCCATATGTGATTCATGCTTGGGCGATCATTTCTGGAAAGAGATACGACTGACTGGGGAGAAGATTATCCTGCAGTAGGTTGCCATTACTTTCTGCGGTAGATTGGTTGCCAGCCAAGGCTATAGAACCCAATCTGTCCTGTTATTTCACTCATAGCTAAAGGGGAAAAATTATATTATTAAGTAGTAATTAGTGGGGGACCAGTTTATTACTTAATATCAATATAAAACTGATCCCCACTTTATGTCCTGTCTAAGCATTAATCACGTTTCCAGCTATTATATTCAGTCAGTCAGTTAAGTTCCATACGTGATACACGCTTGGGCGATCATGTCTCGGAAGAGATATGACAGACTGAGCAGAAGTTTTTCTATCCTGCTTTTTAAACAATAGCTGAAGGTAGAAGAGACGGATTGCATTAATAAGTTGTAATTAGTGGGGGATCAGTTTATTACTTAATAACAATAGAAAAATGATCCCCTACTTTTTGTCCAGTAGAAGCTTTACTTATGTTTCCAACTATTATCTTCATTCAGTCAGTTAAATGCCATACGTGATACATGCATGGGCGATCATGTCTCGAAAGATACATGACAGACTGGGCAGAAGATTTTCTATCCTGTTCTTTAAACTATAGCTGAAGGTAGAAGAGACGGATTGTATTGAGTAGTAATTAGTGGGGGATCAGTTTATTACTTAAGAACAATAGAAAACTGACCCCCCCCCCACTTTTTGCCCAGTGGAAGCTTTAGTTATGTTTCCAATTATTATCTTCATTTACTCAGTTACGTGCCATACGTGATACACACGAAAGTTTGGTATGAATGCTGTCAGTCAGTTAGGTGCACTTGGGCGATCATGTCTCAAGAGAGACATGACTGACTGGGCAGAAAATTATCCCGAGGAAGGTTGCCATTATTTTCTGCGGTAGACTAGTTGCTAACCAAGGCTATAGAACCCAATCTGTTCTGTTATTTAACCCTTAACTGGAGAGACGGATAATAACCTTTCCCAAGGGTATTTGCACCAAAGTGAATGCAGAGAATTCATCTGGAATTCGAACTCGGCTCCCCGATTTCTCGTTCCTAGCCGATAATGACTAAAACCACAACGCAAATCCTTTCTATTTTAGGTTGATTGAAAATTGAATCCAAAAGAAGGTGCAGAGTGTTGCCCTCTAGCAGAACTTGAACTCTCTGTTTAATCATCGTGTTTACACTGTTTTCGTTCTACTGACCAATTCTAGTTATTTTTAATACAATTTATGTGTCCCTTTAAGGTTTCAAATGAATCCAAGTACACACTGCCTGTCCGAAGGATTGAACTCACCTTTACTATGGCACTAAGTTGACGAACCAAATATGAAATCCACTGGGCTCAGGCGAAACTCATTTTTTACCTACAGTCTATGGCTGACGGAACAAGGTTGAAGAAAGATAATAAAAATACAATAATTTTAAGATCTAAAAAAGACAGAAAGTCGTGGAGAGCCATGATCGGCAACGTACTGGACTCACACGGCACATAGAAAAAGAAGAAAGAGATCGAGTAAATTGTTGGTGGAGCAAGATAAAAGATAAAAAATCAAAAATCTATGAAGAGATACAAAGGGTAGGAAATTGTGGAGAGCCATGTTCACCTCTGTTCGGAAGCAGCACTGCAAATGAAAAAAGAAATCCCTTGTGTAAAGAACTACAGAACTATGTTTAGGAGAGATAACGAAAAGGTAAAAATTATTAAGCGCTACAAAGGATCGGAAATTGTGGAGAGCCATGACCGCCTACATTCTGATTGGGTAAGGTACATAGAAAATGAAGGCGTTTGTGTGAATAAATTATAGAACAAGGTTCAGAAGAAATAAGGAAAAGGTAACATCTATTAAGAGCTACAAAGGACGGGAAATTGTGAAGAGCCATGTTTGCCAAGGTCCTGAATAGTTACGGCACATTGAAGAGGAAGATGAATTTCATGACGAAAAAACACTGGCTACTTGTAGCCTAGTCTCGTTATTGGTCTAACAGAAAGGAGATTTCAAAAATAGAACTTTAAAAAAAGAATAATCTTATGAAATAATTTTATTTCTTTCCATTTTCATCTCCAGATCATTCTCATTATGATAACTTCAGTGAGTAAAGTATAAAAAAGAAATTCTGGAGAATTTTAAATAGATTTAAGAGGGATTATCTTCTAAAAATAATGAAGACTATAAGATTTAGAGATACAAGAATGAGCCTGCGCATATATCACGTTGATATCAAAACTTGAAAAAGATATGAAAAAATATTGTCAAGAGGCTATGACATCCAGTATCTGATTAGGAAGAAAATCTATGCCGCTAAGAGCAGAATGCACATCTCCAAATCCATTGAAAGTACGATTTTAAAAGCATTATCAGAAAATATGAGGGTCATTCAATAAATAAGGTGAATTTTTCGGTATAAGGACTTCTAATACAGATAGAAGCTTACATTTTTTTTTAATGTTTTTCCTTTGCTTCTTTTTCAAAGGGATTTAATTTTTTTTTTTTTTTTTTTTTTTTGCAGATTGAAAAAAAAACTTAAAGAGTTTTGGAGATTAACAAAGATGGCCGACCAAGAAGCATGCTCCAGGATTGAACAGAAGTCAGTTATCAATTTGGTTGCTGAAGGGTGCAAACCAGTTGAAATTCATAGGAAAATGTCAACTGTGTATCGTGCCACATGTTTCAGCCTAGAACATGTCTACAAGTGGGCTAAATTGTTTAAAGAAGGACGAAGCAGTGCTGAGGATGAAGACAGGCCTGGGAGGCCTGCAGAAGTGAGGTCTCCTGGGGTGATCGAATCAGTCAATGACCTCATTCAGTCTGACAGAAGGGTGACAGTGGATGACATTGCAAGGCGTATCTGTTAAGACAGCATACAAAATTGTCCATGATGACCTTGTTCCTCTCGGACTGTTTGTTCCCTTCAAAGCGTTTACGAGAGGCAATAGTTTTAAAAGTGACGATGAAGTCAAAAGTGCTATGAGCGATTGGCTGAGACCTCAGTCCAAAGATTTTTACGCTGGAAGAAAACGGAACCTTGTGCACAGATGGGAAAAGTGTGTGCCACTGCTTGGAGACTACGTTGAAAAATTTTAAAAAAGTAAGCTTCTATCTGTATTAGAAGTTCTTATACCGAAAAATTCACTTTATTTATTGAATGACCCTCGTAATTCCAAACCATAGGTCTTATAAGATAGTAGTTATCTCAGTCTTCATTATATATATATATATATATATATATATATAGAGAGAGAGAGAGAGAGAGAGAGGTGAGTTTGTAAGTGATTGATTTTTTTTATAAAATTAGCTATATGTAGAGCTGCGTATATTGCTGTATTTTTGTGGAAGTGGGAGGAAAATTTTTCGTCGTGACAGACGCAGACATATATACACATTTGTACACCCATTGACGTGCGCAAAGACACACACACACGCGCGCGTCCGCCCACCGGGGCTCCCACAAACATATATGCGAATCGTACGGGGCTCGGCATATATATGTATATGTGTGGCGTTGCGCACATACATACGTGTTCGGTTGGTGTATTCAAATAGTTTAGCGATGTCAACGCGCGGACAGGTGTCGGTTTCTCGTACGTACATATGTGCGTATGATGGGGTCTGTGTGAAACTATGAAAGGTAAAAGTTGCTATTATTTAATTTAAGGCTGTATTGTTACTTTTTATTTAAAAGTCGGTTATTAGCTTGTTTTTTTTTTTTTGTGGTTGCGCATATTTAAATTGTAGAAATTCTAATTTGTAATGCTTGTTAGTTTTGATGTGTGATGGTATTAATTTTACTACGGCAGAGAGGGGTAATTTACGTTAAAAATTTAAAAAATTAATCAGTTTGTCTGACGATCGCAAGAGCGTGAAACCCAGGACCACAAACTCATAACTATCTAATTGAGTATGTTAGCTCTATCACTGATATCAAGCGCTTTCAAATAACTACCGCACATATATAATACAGAAATAATAGAATATATATAACAAATTGCATATATATATATATATATATATATATATATATATATATATATATATATATATGCAGGTTTCATTGAATAATCTGCATTAATGTAAATATGCTGCCAAAATACACACAATATATATATATATATATATATATATATATATATACTTCACATATTGAGCACTCTGGAAGAATGGTGAACTTTGAAAAAACAGTAGCTACTCTAGCATTCACGCATCGCTCATTCAGTAATGAATTAGAGCACTCTGGCTATTGGCGTATGATACCTCATACGCTAAAAGTCTGCCTTCTTCTGCCGAGCGCCTATAGCTCAGAGGTAGAATCGCCGACTGACATGAATTCGGTCGGGTTTAAATCCTGGGTTAAAAAGCAATCGGATGTCTAACCGTACTGATGAAAACAGCGAAACAGATCTGTGTACGGATGACTATATATATATATATATATATATATATATATATATATATATATATATTCATACACATTTCACACACACACACACACACACACACACACGCACACACACACACACACATATATATATATATATATATATTAAATTATGTTTGGTGCCACTAATCTTTTTCTTTTTCGGCAAAAAAAAATATTAAACTGATAAAAATTATCTTGGCAAGCAGGTATTCTATCATAAAGTTCTCGATATCGGAGTAGATATTGAACGTTAATAGTTTTAGTGCAAATAATTTTTTTCACTTCAACTGAGCAGGTTCATGACGACTTTTATATATCTATGATTATATTTATATATTGTTATATATGAGTTAATTATATGGATCGAAATTCGACATATTGAATAGAATCAAATCTAATTCGTCTTTAAAAAATTTCGAAGAGGCTTGTTAAACTGAAACATGTAAGATTTACAGAACTTTTCTACTACCTGTTCTTTACTTCTTTTATTCATGGCTATATACGCTAATGTATACTCAGTTATAATATCAGGAATAGAACAGTATAAAAACACATAGGACAAGAAGAAAACTATAATTTTCTCGCTTCCTCGTTTCGTACCGTAAAAGACTTTATCAAGACAAAGTGTTGAAATAAATTTTGCTTTAAATAAGGTATCTATAAAGTAATGTTATTGGCTATTAGAAAAAATAACGCTAATAAATATTCATTGGTTCTGGATATGACACTAAAATGTATCCAGCAACAAGGCCACTGACTGGGAAGTTGTGAGGAGCATGGAACCACCTCTTAATTGCTGTTGTTTCAAGTTCCACCCTGACCCGAAGTGGTAGCAAGGCCTCTGATTGGGAGGTTGTGAGGAGCATGGAACCACCTCTTAATTGCTGTTGTCCCCAGGTCCACTCTGACCCCGGGTGGTAGCAAGGCCTCTGATTGGGTGGTTGTGAGGAGCATTAAACCACTTCATAATTGCTATTGTTCCCAGGTACACTCTGACCCGGAGTGGTGGCACCTGTTAGGGTCCCAGCTATGGGCGAACAGTTAACCCCCAAACAACGGATCAAAGCACTATGAAAATATATAAATACACTTTTATAGAAATATATGCATAAAAATAGACTTTTACAGAAAAATATAGATTTTTGAAGGAAAAATATTCCCAACAATACATTTTGAAGAAAAAATTATTACCATAGCACATTTTGAAAGAATAAAATTATTAGCAGCAAAACATTTTTGAATACAAAACTAGAAGACATCTTCAGTTTTCTAAAACAAAAAAAGAATATAAACAAGAAATTTTCATTAAAATCTGACTAAATCAACCTTCTCACTACAACTGAACATTTAAAAAACATTAAAACCCCACCTTTTTGACGTTAAATAAACAACAGAAGTTACTATGCCATTAAAGAAAATTCAGACTCAATGAATATTGATAAGATTAACTGAAAATATTAAATATAAATTAAAATAAACAGCATAGTTTATTTTCAAAGATATATATATATATATGCGCGCGCGCGTGTGTGTGTGTGTATGTGTGTAGTATAATGTCATATTCTGAGATGCTAAAAAGAGGAAGCTAACGTTTTCTTTGGATTTTTAAAAATATTTTTGTTGATCTAAAAAACGCTACATTCATCAAAAGAGAAAACATTTTACTCAGAAGGAAAGTTCTTGTGAGCGCCGCCATTAAATATTATCAAAATATCAATCTACGTCCCGGTTTTATTCCCAATCTTACCTTTCCTAATAGAAACACTACTTTCCCAGACTAAACTAATTTGTAATTCATTTAATCAGGCATGCCTCAAAGAGAATTTACTGCCTAAATACACACACACACACACACACACACACACACGAAAAGTTACACATTCTAAGGTTACCTAACAATGGTGAACTATTGAACCGTAGCGATGAATTAACAGTTTTATGTAAACAACGAAAATATTTTTCGTTAAAATTTAATTAATCAAAAGTTGTCTGTTATAACTCGTGCTCTAATATTATTGTGGAGTTAGTGTTGAAATAAATAACAAGACTCGGAAACAGTGAAATAAAATAATGTATTAACGAAATACATATAGTTGTTAAAGCTGAGTCGTATCTCCACTCACCTACAGGACAAATCAGTCTCTGGGTCTGACTACCCAAAAGACAGAACCTGGTAACCGGACGTGACGTCAGGAATAGTCCATTAGTCAATAGACTGACAGAGGTGCCACCCTAACAAATATAAAAAAAATTCAACTTACGGTTAAAACTTTTTACCTATTTGAAGTATTATGTGGCTCCACTAGATACCTTACTCAATGAAAATAATTCCCTCCAAAATTTAATTAATATCCATGTTTCATCCACAAAATAACAAAATGAATATTATATTAATAAATTAAAAATAAAACAAACAATACTAAAAGGTCACTCTATTTCATAATCTCAAAGATAGTAGTCAAATAAAAATTGTCTACCCATTTAAAAATCTAAGGTCCCACTCTGCGATTTACCCAGACAAAACTAAAAAGTAACCTGTCCGGAACTAAGCCAACCTGTCCACCTCTTCTAACCCAAATGTGTATCTCTATGGTTACAAACTGCTGATGGACTAGTTTAGACATACTAAATTCCAATCCCCTACAACAATCACCTACACCTCATATTCCTAAAAATAAATCGTTTCCAATATTTATTTTCAGTTATACATATCAGCCGAAGAGCAGTTCAGTTCTGAAACATGAAAATTTTTGTGTAATAATACTATACTTTTATAATCCATTGCAAAAATTATTACAATATATATATATATATATATATATATATATATATATATATATATATATATATATAAAGCGAGATTTGTAACCATACAAATAACAAATGGACTTAAATAACGTTGACGTCATAAGTTGATCTTGGTTAATGAAAAATAAGACATTAAAAAATTGCTTGTAGAAGAGAAGATGGAACTCGTTTACTCGTTTAAAAACAACATTTTAATCAATTTTAATTTTAAATTAATTAAAATGTAAGTGGGGATGTAAACATAAAGTTCCACAAGAGTAATAAAAAGGAAAAAGAAAACCTCACAATCCCTCCAATAATCTAAAGGAGCGAATAAATTGCTCTTTCTGTCTGCACAGATTAGGCTGGTAGATTTTCAGGTACACGGCCTCCAAAACACGTAAATAATGGGTCGAGCGTGCGCCGTGCAAGACAGAAAACCATGTGTCCTCTTACCTAGAAGCAGAGTCTTGATTATCAAGTAAGTGTTGCCCAATGGTCGAATGATGAACAGCCTGAGTTGTTCTTAAAGACCGTCTTGGGCGACCTGAACCTCAGATTGGTTCGTCCTATGCATGGTGCATTGCATTGGCATTTGAATTTGTAAACAACAGAATTTATATATATATATATATATATATATATATATATATATATATATATATATATATATATAGTGGTATTAAGGAAGTACAAACATTTTCATAATGCTTATTCTTGCAGGCGTTTTTGGTCAAATTTAGATATTTTCAAACGCGATTCGTTTGAGTTTGAGTTTTGTTTAACGGCATATCAACACATCTGTGGGCTAATTAACGCCAAAAAGCTAGGGTTTTAAATATTTTTTTTTATGTTCAATTATAGTGAGAAGGTTGATTTAATCAGATTTTGATGATTTTTTTTTATTTTAGAAAACGGAAGATGTCTTCTAGTTTTATATAAAAATTGTATTGCTGGTAATAAATTATTTCTTTTAAAAACGTATTAAGGCAATTTGTGTTTTCTTTAAAATGTATATTTTTCTGTAAAAGTCTATTTGTATATATATATTTCTACAAGAAACCTACTTTTATACTTTCATAGTGTTTTGACCCCAGTTTGGGAGTTAACAGTTTACCCATAGCTTGGGCCCTAACAAGTGCTACCAACTCGGGTCAAGGTGGACCTGGGAACAACAGCAATTAAAAGGTGGTTCCATGTTCCTCACAATCTCTCAATTGCTGCCGGATGCAGTTTACCGTCATACCCAGAACCGGAATTCGTTTGATGTGTTTTTGGTTTCTCTTCATATGTTGCATGTTAAGATGTATTATTTGTGTGGTTTGGAATAATAACAGGATCGTTTATTCTGTGCCTTCGCGTACTGATCGAGTGCGCGTCTTTCTATTGAAAACGAAAACATTTAACACTCCAGTATAAATGTTAAATAAGTTGAGGTTCTTTAGTAGGCGAGAGATGCAGGGGATCTCTAGATGTTTTTGGTAATGAGTGTTATATAGAATTTTAGTGTTTTCCAACAAAAAAATATTACCAAAATTGAAAAACTGCAAACCGTCTTGTCACAAATCAAAATAAACCCATCCAATATTGACGATCAATATAATTTATCAACTTCACTGATCTCTAAGCTTTTTGTTCACCTCTGAGGTCATGTATTGAACTCACAAGTCTTTGGGTCAAGTCACTGGCTCTACCTAACGTTTTTATCTACTAGGTCACATTGCCTCAAGTACAGTATAGTTGAACAAAGAGCTTAGACATCTGAAAGATCTACGACTCAATGAACTAAAAGAATCTACCACGTTAAACAAAATAATTGGTTCAGTTCAAAATATCAGTCACCTGAAATATATATATATTTGTACCGAGCCCCCATAGCTCATAGGTAGAATCGCCGACTGACATCAGTTCGGTTGTGTTTCAAAAAACAATCGGATATCTAGCCGTATTGATGATCTGTGAAACAGATCTGTCTTCAGACTCTCTCTCTCTCTCTCTCTCTCTCTCTATATATATATATATATATTTCTCTATCCACTAATATATATGGATAGATTTTATATGAATAAACTGATACTTATATATATATATATATATATATATATATATATATATATATAGTATATCGAGGCAGCGAGTAATTTTCTAAACATATGCTATTAAATATAAGAGACAATGAATGTCTATTATGTTTAATCATGAGCCGTTATAAACGTCGTATTTTTTAAATTAAAGCAATAATACGACGTTTAGAACGGCTCATGATTAAACATAATAGACATTCATTGTCTCTTATATTTAATAATATATATATATATATGAAGAATGCTGGGGTTCTTCTCTGATGAAAAGAATTTCATCCAGGACCAAACGACAGGCGGATCTGTAAAGTCATCAAGGAGGTCCCCGTCGTAAATCATACGAAGTATCCCTCATCTGTCATGGTCCTTGGCATCATCTCCAGCGAGGAGAACCTCATGCCGCCGTTCTTAAATCAATAGGGACCATCGAGATCTACCAGGAGGTGCTGAGAAAAGTGGTGAATCCCTGGAAGGACGAGATCCCCTCTGGACAGCACCTACATCTCCAGCAGGACTCCGCTCATGCACACAAGGCCAAGACGACTCACCACTGGTCGCCGGAATTTTGGCTGCCCTCCTCACTCAAATGCAACTCCTTTGACAATTTCCTCTGAGACGTGATCAAGGCCAAAACCAACAAGCACACCCACGCGGTCGACTCCCTGAAAGCTGCTATAGTGCAGGTGTTCACCGCTATGGACAAGGACATGGTCGCCAAAGCGTGTGACTCATTTCGCGCTCCCCTGGAAATTGTCGTCGCTTGCAGCGGCAGTTACATTAAAAAATGAAATATATACAGAGAGAGAGAGAAAGATAAAAGGTGAATTAATATGGTAGGTTTTCTTTTCTACTTAATTGAGCATTGTTTCTGTCATGGCGATTTTGATGTTTCGTGAAGACATTATTATGATTATCGCACTCTTCAGGAGCTCTGCGTATTTTGGTTCAGGGTTACTTCAAAATAAGCTATGCCCCTGAAGAGTGGAGACATCACAATAATGCTTTCACGAAACTTCAAAGTCGGCATGACTGAAACAACAGTGCTCGTTTAAGTGGAAAACACCTTCACATTAAATCTATTAATGCTGTATTTTAATATCAAGCGCTTTATGATAAAAATCTGTTCGCCAAAAATGCTTCCCAATCCGTATACTACAGAAAAATCATCGATTTTGGCACTAAGCACCATTAAAATTCAATTCTATAGATTTATAATCTAGATATATTCAGTCAGTTTATATATATATATATATATATATATATATATATATATATACATTATCGTTGTAAGTTTTTCATATCTGACTCTGTTCTTATCGATCTGTCTCTCTATCTATATGGATCAAAACTCTCCAACTCTCTCTTTCTCTTTCTCTCTCTTGTTAATCTCGTTCTTTTCCCGTTAATCCCCCTCTTTATGGTCTTGACCGATTTTCATCTCCACTCAACATGCCAAGCATTAGTGCCACTCCACAATCAACAACTGACATACAGTAGCGCCCCCTGGCGAGTGTCTTAGCTTTTATCCTCGGTAAGGACGTCATGGAAATTTCCGGCCTGCACAAAGAGGATAAGCCTCCATTCCAAAATATGTGCACGCCAAACTTCTGGAATTAATGACGACGCGGAGAACATTCTCCATATTCGACGGTAAAAAAAGAAGAAAATCTTATGCCAAGGAAAGAAGACTGTTTTTTTCTGCCTGGATAACACAGTCCATGATTCCGGCAATAAGCACTTTTTGAGCACTCTTCACCAAACGCAGGGAAAAATATCCTTGAAAACGAAGACAGGCCGACAAAATTTGTTTATAGAAGGAGATGAATGTTCAATAATGGTCATTACTTTGATAAAGCGATATATTTTATATTGATTAACACACACACACGGACATATTTTCAACCTGGGTATGACGATAAATTACATCCGGCAGCAAAGAAGGTTAATGAGGAGGTTTTGGAAATGATGGAAATGACATTGTATCAGGTCGGGGATACCAGAATCAAGCAGGTACAAAAATTTAAATACCTGGGAAGCGTTATAACAGAAGACGGAAAGTGCGACACAGAGATCCGAAAGGCGAGTTGGCATGGCGAAGGAAGCATTCCAGAAGTTGAGTAAGGTATTAATAAACAGGACAATTTCGCTAGAAACGAGGAAAGTGTACTGGATTGCTACGTGCAGTCCGTCCTTCAATATGGCAGTGAATGCTGGACAATACCATCAAAGATGAAGGAAAAACTTGAAGCAACTGAAATGTGGTTCTACAGAAGGATGCTGCGAATACCATGGATCGAGCATGTGAGCAATGATGAGGTCTTGGAAATGATGGAAACAAAAAAGGAAATTAATACTGAGCATCAGAAAGAGACAGCTGATGGTCCTGGGACGCGCAATGAAAAAGGAGGGCTTGGAGAATCTGATACTAACAGGCCAGATAAAGGGAAAAAGAGACAGGGGAAAGCAACGGATAACATATTTGAAGGACCTAATCAGGTGGATGACGGAATGAGGATTGCATGGTGTAACAGGAGAAGGCGTGCTCAGAGCCACCAGGGATAGGGAAACGTGGAAAGTCATGATCGCCTACGTCCTGAGGGGACAGGGCACATAGAAGAAGAAGATGAAGTATGCAAAGGCGTTCAACAAGATACACCACAAAGAATTGATGGGGATGCTCAGCAGCCTGGACATATTTGGGAAAGACATTAGAGTAATTAAGAATCTCTACTGGCAGCAAACAGCCTGCATACGGACAGGTAACGAATTCAGCAGATATACAAAGATAGAAAGGGACGTAAGACAAAGATGTGTCATTTCACCGGATCTATTCAACTTGTACAGAGAGACCCTTGAGGTTATACCAGGATTGGTCATCGGAGGCCACAGTTTGAACAACATAAGGTACGCAGATGATACAGTGCTGATAGGAAACACGAAAAGGAAGCTACAAGACCTCCTACAGAAGATAGCTGAAGAGAATGAAAGGAAAGGACTACAAATAAACTGCAAGAAAACCGAATGCATGGTCATCAGCAAATACAGCAGCCTAAAATGACAAATACTGGTGAGGGATACTAAAATCAAGCAGGTACAAAAATGCAAATACCTGGGAAATGTTATAATAGAAGACGGAAACTGCGACATAGAGATCCGAAGGTGAATTGGCATGAGGCTTGACGCATTCCAGAAGCTGAGTAGAATATTAAGAGAGGATAATTTCGCTAGAAACAAAGAAGAGATTACTGGATTGCTATGTGATGTCAGTTCTTCAATATGGCAATGAATGCTGAGCAAGGTAAAGGAAAAGCTTGAAGCAACTGAAATCTGGTTTTACAGAAGGATGCTGCGGATATCATGGATCAAGCATGTGAGAAATGATGAGGTTTTGGAGACAATGGAAACGAAAATGAAATTAATATTGAGCATCAGGAAGAGACAACTGAAGTGTCTTGGGACATGCAATGAGGAAGAAGGGCTGAGAGAACCTGATACTAACAGGCCAGATAGAGGGAAAAAGAGACAGAGGAAAGCAGCGGATAACATATTTGAATCGCTTGAGCAGGTGAATGACAGAACGGGGATGACTGGTGCAACAGGAGAAAGTTTGCTAAAAGCCACCATGGATAGGGAGACGTGGAAACTATATAGCTTACCTGCTGAAAGTTTAAAGTACAGAGAAGAAAAACAACTTATTAATTCCTATTGTTTCCAGGTCAACCCTGCAGTATAAATGCAAGCATCTCTTCTACTATAAAGGTTTCTATGCTCACGCTTCCCCACTGTTGAACTCCCCTTTTTTACTTGATTCCCTGATAGCCAATATCTTCCAAACTTCGAAATGCAACGTCATAGTCACTCTGATCCATCTCTTATCCTGTCTTCGACATCCCTCGCACCTTTTATTTTCTCTCACTGTAATCGCGGATGTGCCTTGTGGTGCAGTGGATATCGGCTCCGAACGACAATCGGGGATCCGAGTTCGAACTTCAGTTAAATTCTTTGCATTCACTTACACACAAATACTATTGGAAAAGGTATTAATCCGTCTCTTTTCTGTAGTTATGGGTTAAATAACAGGACAGATTGGGTTCTACAGCCTTGGTTGGCAAGCAGTCTACTGCAGAAAGCAATGACAACCTATTGCGGGATAATCTTCTGCCCAGTCAGTCATGACTCCTTCGAGACATGATCACCCAAGCGTGTATACCTTATGGCAGTTAACTGACTAAATCCGCTGAGCACCACTGGCGGTCTTTCTTTGCTTTTCTTTGGTTAAATGATTTTTTAAAAATGGAAGAAAATATGAAAGTCTAGATTAAAAAAATAAAATGCAATAACTAATTCTTAAAAAAAGAATTTACTCAACATTCTAATAAAATTACATTTCTGTATTAACGCTCTGTGTCAATATCAAGCACATTATGACAAAACATTTGTTTGTCAAAAATGCCTCCCAATCAATAAGCTACTGAAAAATCAATAATGTTCGCACTAAGCATTTTTATATTTCAATAATATAAAGAAAGACATTATATACATAATTTGGACACTTGTCTTCATCTTTGTTGCCATTTGTACGACGTTTCGGCCGTTGTACGCTGCAGCCTTCTTCAGGTGCCAGGAATTTCGAACCAAAAACTTTATTACAATCACTGGGGTATATAATTTTCATTCCTAGGGTACATCATTCTCATTGCGTAGTAATAATGCCACATTAGAAGTCATGAGTTATCTCCCTTTAACCCTCTAAGTTACTGGATCACTACTGCTGTAGCCTGGTATTGAACTCAAACAAGTCACAGGAACTATCCGACGTCTATATATATACTGGGCCATGTGTCCTTAAGGACAAGAACAACTGATTTTTGGGATTTATAAAACGACTTGTATTAAGGTTCGCTTTCTGGCCATGAAGCCCGCTTCGAATTAACCCTTTTTGCCAGAGTTCATATTGCAATTTTTTACTGTTAATGATTTTCTCTATTATTTTTATGTTAATACTTTATCTAACATTTTTTATCAGTGCCCATATTGCAATTTTTCACACTAACGTTTTTCTCTGGCTCTCCGTATTACTAGGAGAACGTACCAGTGTTCCTCTAGACAACCTGATGGAGGGTTCGGTTCGAAATTCCTAGCAACTGAAGAAGGCCAGAGCTTTCAACGACCGAAACGTCATACAAATAGCTACAAAGATGAGGACAATAGTCCGAATAATATAAATACTGTAAATACTGCTTCATCTCAGAAATATAGACAAAGGGTTCGGTTTGAAATTCTCAGTACCTGAAAAAGGCCGGAGCGTACAACGGCCGAAATGTCGTACAAATAGCAACAAAGATGGGAACAATAGTCCGAATAATGTAAATACTGTAAATACTACTTCATCTCAGAAATATAGGCAAATACTATAGATGTAGAGTCAGAGATAAAGAGTGAGGCCGAGTTGTTATAACGTTTGCTTTCTGGTCATGAAGCCCGGTTCGAATTTCAAATTTTTTTTGTTCGAAAACAACAAATAGCTTAAATCCGACGTATATTTATCCATGCTTATCCATTTAAACGTTAATTTTCAGATTTCCTCGTATTTTAGTAGACGCCCCGTTTATTTATTAAATAGTATATTTATTTTATTCTACCAGTCAAAATTTTCGAGAAATTTTATTGAAGCAAAAAAAAAAGGCACTCTCTGGTAAGATTTTTCTAAACGGTGACTCTCTCTATACTAAATTATGATGCTTGGCATTCTCCACGATTAACCTCGACATTTCAGTTAAACAGAGGAATATTTATGAGTGCCGGCGGATGCTGTTTCGAATCCTGTGGGAGAGTGATAATTTTTCTTTAATAGTTTTTTTTTAACCTTATTGCCAGCAGACGAAAGCAAATACATGCACGCATTACTAAATCAACTGATTGCCTACTTAGATTTGTGTATCCAGCAAAACATTTGAATAAAGTGATAAAACACACACACACACACACACACACACACACACACATATATATATATATATATATATATATATATATATATATATATTCAAGTATTTTTCGTGGAATAATTTGATATATTCAGTCAGTTAAATGCTATGCGTGATACACGCTTGTTTGATCATGTCTCTTACGAGACAAGATATTTTTTTCGCCGTAGGTTGCCATTACTTTCTGTGGAAGATTACTTACCAACCAAGGCTATAGAAAGCAATATATTCTGCTATTTAACCCATAACTGGAGGGAGAAGCGACGGATTCATAACTTTCCCAAGATTATTTGCGCGTATGTGAATGTAACGAATTCAATTGGAATTCGAACTCAGCTCTCTGATTTCTCGTTCCGAGCCGATATCCACTGCACCGCAACACACATTATTTTCATTTTAATCCTTTTGAATTCTCTGATTGACTTCTTAATGTTGTTATTAGATTTATTAAGGAAGACTCAGTAGTTTTTTTTTTCTTTCCCATCCGAAATCATTTTAGGGGTGAATCGCTAGAGAAATCTTTTAGAGAAATGTTCACCCATTTTTTTACCCAAGGAAAGTAACTGTAAGATGAAGTTCTCGGTTTGTTTTGGATGCGAAAGCTATTGTATTTATTGACTACCTTAAAAGGGCTGCACCATCAGTAGTTAGTCTTATTTATTATCTGCCTTGTTCATTCAAGACGTAGGCAATCATGGCCCTCCACGTGCCCTATCCATTGTAATTCCCTAACAACTTCTCTCTGGGTATTTCTCCCATACACTGCTATACTATCCACTTGCTCAAGCCCATCAAATATGTCAGGCATTGCTTTCTTCTCTCTCTTTCCCTCTATACGTCCTGTGAGTATCAGATTATCCAAGCTCTCCATCTTCATTATGTGTCCCAGAAACTTTAGCTGTCTTTTCCTGACCTTAAACATAAGTTTTGTTTTCGTTTCCATATTCTCCAAAACCTAATCGTTGTTCACGTATTCTGTCCATGGTATCCTCAGCATCTTTCTATAGAATCTCATTTCGGTTGCTTCAAGCCTCTCCTTCATCGCTTGGTTCACACTCCACCCACGTCTATTGAACAGGTTAAGAGGCTCATCCCTTGTTCCCTGTTTAGGATGTGGTTTCCGGCTTTCTCTTTTCCAATCTTCTCACATTGGTTTCTTTTTTTTTCAATTGGAGTAGATAGATCTAACTATCGCCCGGTTCACATGCCACCCACGTCTATTGAACAGGTTAAGAGGCTCATCCCTTGTTCCCTGTTTAGGATGTGGTTTCCGGCTTTCTCTTTTCCAATCTTCTCACTTTTTTTTTTCAATTGGAGTAGATAGATCTAACTATCGCCCGGTTCACATTCCACCCACGTCTATTGAACAGGTTAAGAGGCTCATCCCTTGTTCCCTGTTTAGGATGTGGTTTCCGGCTTTCTCTTTTCCAATCTTCTCACTTTTTTTTTTCAATTGGAGTAGATAGATCTAACTATCGCCCGGTTCACATTCCACCCACGTCTATTGAACAGGTTAAGAGGCTCATCCCTTGTTCCCTGTTTAGGATGTGGTTTCCGGCTTTCTCTTTTCCAATCTTTTACTCTTTTCTATTCTTTTCCTCTTTTTTTAAAAATTTTTGTTCAATTGGAGTAGATAGACTAAACTATCGCTCGGTTCACACTCCACCCACGTCTATTGAACAGGTTAAGAGGCTCATCCCTTGTTCCCTGTTTAGGATGTGGTTTCCGGCTTTCTCTTTTCCAATCTTTTTACTCTTACGTAGCCCCCTGCACATCAGTGGCGTTACCGCCTTGCTCGGGGTGATACGATTAAAAAAAAAATCTCTGATTAAACTGTACAGCATTCGCTGCTACATAGATAACGTATATCACATAACATTCCAGCACTTTTTTCTTAACAACGAAATTTTCCTTTCTCTTAATACTCTGTTTAGCTTTTGGAATAAGTCCTTGAAACGAGTACCTGGCCATCCAAATAACCTTTCAGATCAAAATGTTGCACTTCTCGTCCTCTGTTAGAACACTTCAAAATAGATAGTCTTCTTCTATGTGCCCTGACCTTTCGATCATGGCTTTCCACGTCTCCCTATCCCTGGTGGCTCTTAGCACGCCTTCTTCTGTTAAACTATACAACCCTCCATCCATCATCCACCTGATTAGGTCCTTCAAATATGTTATCCCCTGCTTTTGTAGTCTCTTTTCCCCTTTATCTGGCCTGTTTATATTGGGTTCTCTAAACCCTCTTTCCTCATTGCATGTCCCAAGAACTTCAGCTGTTTCTTCCTGATGCTCAGTATTAATTTCCTTTTCGTTTCCATCATTTCCAAAACCTCATCATTGCTCACATACTCGATCCATGATATTCGCAGCATCCTTCTGTAGAACAATATTTCAGTTGCTTCAAGTATTTTCTTTATCATTGATGATATATTCCAGCATTCACTGCCATATTGAAGAACTGACATCACATAGCAATCCAGTACTCTCTTCTTTGTTACTAGCGAAATTTTCCTGTTTCTTAATACTTTACTCAACTTCTGGAATGCCAAATTGCCGAGGAAATTACTAAAGTCTATCAAGAACAAATACCATGGAAAACTAACAAAAGGACTCTTGTTTATTAGGTGATTACTCCAACAAACAAGTACTCGGTTTTAGTGGGTGCTGTACATGACTAGTTTTGAATAGGTTGATCTGTCTTACTAATCCCACGATTTGACTATCAATTGTTCCCTAATATGAAAAAATGGAATATGTCACCGTGATTCGACAAAAATATAATTGACATCAAAGGCAGGAAGAACAAGCAGTGACCGACTTAAAGTGTGATTGACATCAAAGGCAGAAAACACGAGCAATAACCGACGGGGCTATGATCGGCATCAAAGGCAATATCTGGCGAAGATGATTGATAAATATCTGGCCAGAGATCACAGAATTAAGCAAAAAAAACAAAAAAAACGAGAAAGCAAAAATGCGTGGAAATTTTGGATTATATCAGTTTGTGATTTTCTGTCCGAAATCAGAACGCTGGGAGAACGCAGAGATAAGGGGAGAGAAGACAATTGCCACTGGAGAACGACTCCCGGCAACTCCAACGTATGTGCGTGATTCTCTTTGACGACACTTATTAATAAGAAAAGTTAAAATTAATGCATGCAAGGTTTCACAGCTGTAGCATCATTTCTTCATAATCAGCTTATGAACATTTCATCCCATCCTCTTATCAATAAGAGTTGAAATTAATGTATGCAAGATTTCCCATCTCTAGTATCAATCCTTCCTAGTCAGCTTACGGTCATATCACGTTGAATACACCGGTTCTTGCTCGATCACCAAACTTAAGCAACGTTGAGCCTGGTCAGTACTTAGATGGGTGACCGCTTGGGAATACTAGGTACTGAAAGCGTTTAGTGACGAATATGCGTTGTGGTGCAGTGGGTATCGTCTCAGAAAGAGAAATCGGTGAGCCGAGTTCGAATTCCAGTTGAATACCCTGCATTCACTTAAGCACTGGTACCCTTGGGAAAGGTATTAATCCTCCCCTTCCTTCCAGTTATGGATTAAGTAACAGGGTAGAACAAAATCCCAATGAATCTTGATATTTGAAAAGAAAAAATTATTACTAGACACAAAAACTTATATATAAAAAAACAACAATAAATTGTTGAAAGAAAAAGGTATTAACAGTAATAGATAAATAAAATTTAGTTGGCAATAAATGACCCGCCGAGGTTGTTATGCCAAAAAACAAAACAACCAATCAACCTTCCTAGTCAGCCTATGAACATTTCAGCCTATCCTCGTCCCTGGAGTGAAACAATACAGTTATTAATAATAAGAGTTGAAAGTAATGCATGCAAGGTTTCACATCTCTAGCATCACTCTCTCCCAGTCTGCATATAAACAATTCAGCCCACCCTCGTAACTGAAAACAAACAGTGTAGTTATTCATAAGAGAAGTTGAAATTAATGCATGTTTGATTTCACGGTTCACTTTTTCTTAGTCAGCCTATGAATATTTCAGACTATACTCGTCCCTGGAGTGAAAAAATGCAGTTATTAATAATAAGAGTTCAAAGTAATGCATGTTTGATTTCACAGTTCTAGCATCACTTCTTCTTAGTCAGCTTATGAACATTTCAGCCTATCCTCGTCCCTGGAGTGAAACATTGCAGTTATTAATAATAAGAGTTGAAAGTAATGTATGTTTGATTTCACAGTTCTAGCATCACTTCTTCTTAGTCAGCTTATGAACATTTCAGCCTATCCTCGTCCCTGGAGTGAAACATTGCAGTTATTAATAATAAGAGTTGAAAGTAATGTATGTTTGATTTCACAGTTCTAGCATCACTTCTTCTTAGTCAGCTTATGAACATTTCAGCCCTTTCTCATATGTGACGAAATAAAAATGAAAGTATTAAAGAAACTGTTTGGGAGTAAATATCTGAAATTACTTGAAAGTTAAATATCTATAAAATAAAGCATTATTTTTAATTTATTTTTTTTAATTGTTTTTTGTCTGCTTGGAAAAAATATTTCAAATAACATGAGCTCCCAGAACTGGTTGACCCTAATTCAAACTACAAAGTAAAATTGCTTTCAGACTAATTCATTTTTTCTGACTTAATTAAAAACATATTATACATGGTGATACAAATTGGTGCCTTAATCAAGAAAACAATTGAGGCAGCAGAAATGTGGTTTTACAGAAGGATGCTGAGGATACCATGGACGTGGGCAAAATGAGATGTTAGAAAGGATGCAAACTAAAAGAAAACTGATATCATGAAGAGACAGATGAGGTTCCTGGAACACGTAATGTGGTAGGATGGCCTGGAGAACTTAATACACACAGGTCGGATAAATGGACGAAGAGATATAGGAAAGCAGTGCGAGACGTACTTGTTAGGTCTGAGCAAATGGATGGCGGAGCGGGGCTTAGAGATACCCAGAGACGTACTTGTTAGGTCTGAGCAAATGGATGGCGGAGCGGAGCTTAGAGATACCCAGAGACGTACTTGTTAGGTCTGAGCAAATGGATGGCGGAGCGGGGCTTAGAGATACCCAGAGACGTACTTGTTAGGTCTGAGCAAATGGATGGCGGAGCGGGACTTAGAGATACCCAGAGACGTACTTGTTAGGTCTGAGCAAATGGATGGCGGAGCGGGGCTTAGAGATACCCAGAGACGTACTTGTTAGGTCTGAGCAAATGGATGGCGGAGCGGGGCTTAGAGATACCCAGAGAAAAAATTCTGAGAGCGAAGAATCAGAGTCAAGTGGAAGTCTATGATCGCCTACGAAGAAGACACGGAACATGAAGAAGAAGGAGTATTTTAGCTGGATCTGGACAGATCGGGACTCGTTAGTCTCGTCAGTCAAAAACATTAGACTTTATATTGTCTTAAAACTCCCATGCATTTTAGCATTTTCGGATAGTCGCTTTGTTGACGTCATCTACGACTGGATGTATCTTTCAATCACGCCCGACGGTTGCCTTTCAAACCAGTTGTCGTTTGTTTTTTCGTTGCGCTTTGTTGACATCACATACGGCGGAATATATCTATCAATGACATCCCTATTATTTTGTCAACTTTACCTACGGCCAAATGTATCTGTTAATATATTCGCCGTTCACGGTAATATGTTACAGGTGTTTGGGATATTTTTTAAGCTCTTTTCTGTTAATTTATCCGAAAATAAAATTTCATTTTTTTCTAACATCACACCAAATTTTCCCAGTTTTGTTTTATCTTTGAGATCATCCTAAATGTGGTCGGCTAGGATGCTTCATTTCAAATGTAACCCTAGTACCGGTATAATATGAGGCCTCTCTCTTTGATTCTACTATAAAGAATCAATGAAGATGCTCAGCAGCTTAGATATATTCGGGTAAGACATCAGAGTAATTACGAACCTCTACTGGTAGCAAACAACGTGCATACGGACAGGACACGAATTCAGCACATATACAAATATAGAAAGGTATCACTGGTTCTATTCAGCTTGTACAGCAAGACTATTCTGAGGACCCTAGATGTTATGCCAGGATTTGTCATCGGAGGCCACAATTTGAAGGTAAGTAGATGGTACTGTGCTGATAGCAGACACGGTAAGAAAACTACAAGACCTCCTACAGAAGGTAGCTGAAGAGAAGAAAGGACTACAAATAAACTGAAAGAGAACCGAATCTACGGTCATCAGCAAAAAGAGCAGCCCAAAATGACAAATACAAATGGGGGATACTAAAATCAAGCAGGCACAAAATTTAAATATCTGTGCAGTGTTTAACAGAGGACGGAAAGTGAGACACATAGATCCAAAGACTAATTGGCATGGCGAAGGATTCATTCCAGAAGCTGAATGGAATATTAAGAAACAGGAAAATTTCGCTAGAAATAGAGAAGAGAGTACTGATTTGCTATGTGATGTTAGTTCTTCAATATGGTAGTGAATGCTGAACATTATCATCAAAAATGAAAGAAAAACTTGAAGCAACTGAAATGTAGTTCTACAGAAGGATGCTGGGAATATCATGGATCGATCATGTGAGCAATGTTGAGGTTTTGGAAAGGATTGAAACTAAAAGGAAATTAATACTGAGCATCAGGAAGAGACGGCTGAAGTTCCTGGGACATGCAGTGAGGAAGGAGGGCTTGGAGAACCTGATACTATCAGTCCAGATAGAAAGAAAGAGAGAAAGGGGAAATCAGCGTAATTGACTGGCCTGTACAAGTGGATGCCAGAACGAGGACTGCGTAGCTCAACAGGAGAACGCGTGCTAAGAGCCACCAGAAATAGGGAGACGGTGGAGTACATGATCGCCTATGCACTGAAACTGAAGAAGAATATGGCGTACACAGTTTAATTGTGTCCTACCGTAGAAAGAGTATATTTATAGATAAAGTATTCGACTATTTATTATGTTCCCTAACCCTGACCTTTATGTTATGTCGCCAAGTATAAATGAATAACTCAACAACAGAATATAAGTTGTATTCCGCGGAAAGACGGTTAGTATGTACAGAAGTGATTAGTAATATTTACAATAGATAGATACAAGAGTCCAATCCGTCGTAAGACGTGTGTATACGTGATTACTTCTGGTACGCCACCGGAAGTGTGACTAACTCTTCACTGACTCGCACTGACTCTTCAGTAACTCATTAGAGACTCTCAAGTGACTCTCTACGACCCTCCTGTAGATAATCCACCATTGCTATATATAGCAATGGGAACAGTCCATCTAACACTTTACTAGACAGTTATAATATGTCCTTGACAGTAGGTACCTCCACTAAATTGCGAAAAAAACTGCATAGTCACTTTTAAACTTCATTTTCAAAAATGAAAAAGTTTTCTTGAAACTTTTACCTTAGTTTTAATTGAAAGTTAAATGATTAAATGTACTTTTTCTCCTAAGAAAAAAATACTCTCTGGTTTATTTCAAACAGAAATTATATTGATTGGAATATAAAAGTTTGAGATCTTTTTCGATTTTTGAATTTTACCACCATTTTTGAGCGATCGACACATTTGTAAACAAAAGTTAATTCTCGGTTTTAAAAATCTTGCAAAAATATAATATATATCTATGATACATTATTTTTTAAAAATTAGCAAATGTTATGTTAAATTAATCTGACTTACGCAAGTATTACTGATTTATAGCATGAAATTTAGAATAAAACTATTTCTTAATCAATGATTTGAACTTTTTGACCTGTCTGCGCCATAAATCAAAAACTTGTTGACATGGTCTTGATTAGAGATAAAGGGTATGGCCTTTATAAGTGATAAATCTGTACAAATTGTTTTTCGGGTAAGGGAGGAAACTCTGACCTTATAATTTGCACATAGAAATTACCATACGAAAAAAAAACTTCAAATACACAAAAACTAAAAAATTTACATTAAAAAATATGGATGCAAAACGATTTTCGTTTTAACTTTTCAATTTTTCGATAGGCAATATAATCATCAATTCTTAACTAAAAAATCTATCCTCAACGGTTCTTTGAAGATTTTAAAGATATTTTTGAAACTTTATAAATTTTTATAATAAAAAAAAAATGAAAAATATTCTTTTAAAATTTCATTAGTAACTGAATTTTTTTTTCTTCAGACTATAATGTCATTGAGATGTGCGTTGTGGTACAGTGGATATCTGCTCGGAACGAGAAATCGGGGTGCCGAGTTCGAATTCCAGTTGAATTCATTACATTCACTTACGCGCAGATACCCTTAGGAAATGTATTAATCCGTCTCCCCCCCCCCTCCCCTCCAATTATGGGTTAAATAACAGGATAGATTGGGTTCTATAAGCCTTGGCTGGTAACTAGTCTACCGCAGAAAGCAATGGCAACCTACTGTGGGATAATCGTCTGCCCAGTCAGTCATGTCTCATTCAAGACATGATCGCCCAAGCATGTTTCACGTATAGCACTTAAATGACTGACTGGATGTACGTTGTGGTGCAGTGGATATCGACTCGGAACGACAAATCGGGGAGCCGAGTTCCAATTCGAGTTGAATTTTTTGCATTCACTTACGCACAAATACCTTGGGAAAGGTATTAATCCGTATCTTCCCTCCAGATATGGGTTAAATAATAGGACAGATTGGGTTTTCAAGCCTCGGATAGCAACCAGTCTGCCGCAGAAAGCAATGGCAACCTACTGCGGAATAATCTTTTGCTCAGTCAGTCATGTCTCTTTTGGGATATGATCGCCAAAACGTGTATCGCATATGGCACTTAATTGACTGATAATGTCCTTAATTTTTATTATTTATTCAAGCAATTAAAAGTTTATCAAATTGAAAAATATCAGAGTTTTATTACATTTTTTATTTTACACTTCGGAGCAGAGTTTCGGCTATAGTGGCAAAATTTACAAAAATAGATGATTCATATTCCCTAATGAGTCCTACGTTTAACTAATAAAATTATAAACTGCAACACTTTAAAATTTATTAAATTTTCATGGAATTACGTGGATATGGGGTAAGAGTGGTTAAAAGAAATATTTTTAACATGTTTTTTAAAAAGTGAAAATTTAAAAAATAATTTAATTTAAAATCCGACAATAATTTGATTTTTGCGGGAATTTACAAATTAATGTTTGTCAATGGAAAAATAAAAAAATGGGGAATAATCATTCAGTCAGTTAAGTACCATACGTGAAACACGCTTGGGCGATCATGTCTCGAAAGAGACATGACTGACTGGTCAGACGATTATCAGTAGGTTGCCATTGCTTTCTGCGGTAATCATTATGTTTTCCATTGTAAACATTCGTAACGTTTTGTTTACCCACTAAATTCAAATCGAAACAAGATGTTCTACCAAAAAGTCGAACATGTTAGAAGAGATTAAACTTTTTTTTTAAATAATTAATAATTACTTTGACCTTTTTTTAAAATAATTATAGTTACGTCCAATACATTTTTAGATACCTAAATTTAAAATGAAAATTTTAAAATAAATACTCTATCTTCAAGCTTTAAAATTAGGTCTATTTGAAAGCCAAGGGATTAAAGTTAGTAATTCCAGTCATCAAAATACACTGGTGTATTTTAAACTGAAATTATATCGATTGGGATCAGAAATATTTCGAAAAAGAAAAAAAACTTTAAATTTTCTGCCATATTTTGAAATTTTTGATTTATTGACAGGTTACGTCAACAGTAGCCAACTTTTTGTTTAAAAAATCTTTAAAAAATATACATTGCAGACACTTTTTTATAGTCAATTGTTTAAATTGAAACTTACCTTAATCTGATTTCACACAATAGTAATTCCTTACTTTATGAAATTTAAGACAGAAAGCTGATCTTAAATACAATAGTCCTGTCATCTACGTAATACAGGTGCCGATTGATTGAATATGTCAGATACTGTCTGTCAACACCCCAAGTATGGCGTCCGGAAGTGCCAAATTTTTATGAATCCAAAAAACCGGTTTCTGTTTTTTAACTGCATAGCTAACCATAACATAATATTTTCATCAATTACATAATATTTTATACAATGTTCGTTTAGCATTATAGCTGTATGATTGAATATTCTTTCTAAATAAATAAAAATTAAAATTGCTTTTAAAATAATTTTACAATTTAATAACAAAGAATGAAATTAAATAACCCAGTAAAGTTATGAAATATTATGCTAATTATTAATATTTTTATTATGCATTCTTCATAATAATTAGTAACAAAAAAAGGTAAAAATATCTAATTTAATTTTTACATAACTGTATATGTTATAATTAAGTATCTATTTTTTATACATGTCAATGTATTTATGCAATACCTTGAAGAGAAAAGACTTTCAGTTTTAGGAATATTTTGTGGCCCTGAATAGGGCAGTGGTATTTTTTTTAATTGGTTATTCAATCCTCCTCATTGCTTAGCTGCTTTTCCAGGTTCAGCTCTTGCATCACATATTGGGCACCAACTTCAACTAAATACTTATCAAATTGATAGTAGATCTTATCAAATGGATATAAACATGGCAAAATTGGAAGTAGCTAAATTACAAAAATTGTAATTTAATTCTTTAGTTTTTCATTACGTAGTAATAATAAAAATGTAACAGTATTTTCACAGTTACTTATTTTATAGAATTTTAGTTTAGCATTATAGCTGGATGATTGCATATGCTTTCTGAGTAAATAAAAATTAAAATTTCTTTTAAAATATTTTTACAGTTTAATAAGAAAGAATGAAATTAAAATAACCCAGTTAAGTTATGAAATATTATGCTAATTATTAATATTTTTATTATGCCTTATTCATACTAATTAGTAAGATAACTAGGTAAAAATATCTAATTTAATTTTTACATAACTGTAGATGTTATAAATACGTATCTACATTTTTTGTACATGTCATACTGTATTTATGCAATATCTTGAAGTGAAAGGAATTTCGGGAATATTTTGTGGCCCTGAAAAGGGCCGTGGTGTTTTCTTAATTGGCTCTCCAATCCTCCTCAGTGTTTAGCTGCTTTTCCAGGTACAGGTATGTAGGTATCTCCCTTAATTTGATACCTAAGGGTAAAATAATTTTATAACATGTGTTTTGTACAATCATTTACAATTTAAAAAAGAACATGAAAGTAGGAGTTAATCAATAAAAATGCATAAATTCAATAGTAGGATTAGGCTATGAAATAAAGAAAATAAAAAATGGCTCTTTCATTCAATTGAAAAGAAAAAATGAAACCTTTTCCAAATTGTTTTAATCTTAGCCTATGCACCATAACATTGTAGTACATATTTATTTCTTAGTCACTTTTTGCAAACACACATTGAAAGTAAACATTTTATCCCTAATAATTTCTTGTATGAATCATTGCCACGTGCCATTGGAATGAATAGCCCAAAAAAGCAAAACAAATAAAAAAGAAGTTTTGATGTTTTTTCTAAATTCTGTCAGGTAGATAGATTCACAATTAATATTAAAAATGATTAAACTAATAAGTAAAAAATATAAAAGTTACTTTAAATATTTAAATTCTGACTAGAAATGGCTTCTTTCTTGAGCGATTCAGAGACACGCATGAAAAGAATAGCAGCAAGGACCATCGTGGTTTACGGGAAAATCTTATGTAAGGGCGGACAACCCTTGAGTCACGTGACCTTTTACACATTTATATCGTTTATGGGCACCCGTACATACCAAAAACTGGAAATTAACATGCAAAAATAAACAGTTTTAATTAAATTACAAAATAAAAGCGACTCTTTAGAGTAAATGTTTAAATTTTTCGATTAATAAATATATTTGCCACACATTAATTAAAAAATACATCAAAGAGACCTATAAGGAGAAAATTGTAAAAGATTTATGAAACTTTAAATTACTTAATAAAAAAAATGAAAAATAAGAACATTTCTTGTAAAAATTCATTACTAACGGAAATTTTTTTTTTATTCAGACGATGAAACAATTTTAATTTATGTTTATAAAAGCAATTAAAAGTTTACCCAAATAAAAATTGGCATAGTTTTATTGCATTTTTGTTTTCCTAATTCAGAGCTGATTTTCTAAAAGGTAAGACAGTGTTTTTTGAAGAAAAAAAGACAGTTGATTAGCTTTCCTTAATGACTCCTGAATTTAATGAAAACTATCTATATGTTGTGACTTAGTCGCATTTTTCGACATTTCTGGAAATTAAATATTGGGTGGGTAACAAATTAAAAAAAAATTTTTACCAATATTTTATAAAAATAATTATTTCAAAAATCATTTCAGTCATTTGTGAATAAGTCCTGAAATTTTCATCAAAATCAGACAATTACTTGAGTTTTGCAAGAATTTCCAAATTAAGGTGTCTTTCACAGTCAAAAAATTCCTTCGCGTAATATTACGTTGTTGGCGTAATAAACTCTAGCGTCAATTTACCTCTTTCACTGACGAGAGAGGAAAAACGATTTTCTACTACTAAATGAGCCTTTCAGAACCTGATAGAACAATTTTAAAAATTTGTAAAGATAATTAAAAAATACTTCGATCTATCCTCTTTATGATAGCATAAACATTTTGCCGAGAAAACCTTGTTTTTATTTAGTTTGAGGCCTTTTACTATGCTGATTTTCCCACGGTAAAATTGGACGTACCTAAATAATTATGTAACATTTTGATTAAAAAGGTTCGTTTTTGTTAAGTTATCGGACCGTTTTTATTCAAACTATGCTGCTTTTATAGCGATTTAATGGAGGTAGCTACATGGAAAGGAAACGATCAGAAACTGGTATTTAAAATCACACAGACCCGGTTCCAGAGATATGACCTGTTACAATTTTATAGGATTTTACAATACACGCAGGTGAAAAACAATCAAAGCAATTCGCCGACACATCGTCATCACAAGAACAGAATGTGCTTTCTTACTGACATGGAAATTCTTTCAGATTGTAATGTATCTTGGAAGATCTTCAAAAAAACTATCCAAATGCAAGGATCTTGAAGTGAAAATTAATAAAAAACAAAAGTGGCACATGAGAATATCTATAAATCCAGGGTAGGTTGGAGCATTCGGATTGATTGTAAAATATTCTGATAAATCAATTTAAGAGCTCTCTCGTAACCCATGGTTCAAAGAAATATAAAATATTAGACCCACTATTAGAGATTACACATTACGAAGAGATTTATCTTTGTGAAATGTGTGCAATTTAAGGTTGTCATTCTTTATAGATATATTTTTTTTCTTTTTTGTTTTTACAAAAATGATCAATAAGAAATAATATGATGCCATTTCTAATATTACGTCCCTTGTTTGAACCCAGAAAGAAATAAGTAAAATTAAAAATAAATAAAAATTATTTTGATCTTTTCTCTTAATAATAATATAAATATTTTGGTGGGAAAAGTTCATTTTTATTTAGTTTGGAACGTTTTTTATTCATATTATGCTGTTTTTTTAGCGATTTAGTGGAGGTACCTACACGGAAAGGAAACGGTCAGAAGCTGGTATTTAACATCACCCAGGCCCGGTTACAGAGATATGACCTGTAACAATTTTATAGGACTTTGCAATACACGCAGATAAAAAACAATCAAAGCAATTCGCCGACACATCGTCATCACAAGAACGGAATGTGCTTTCTTACTGACATGGAAATTCTTTCAGATTGTAATGTATCTTGGAAGATCTTCAAAAAACGATCCAAATGCAAGGATCTTGAAGTGAAAATTAAAAAAAACAAAAGTGGCACATGAGAATATAAACCCAGAGTAGGTTGAGGCGTTCGGATTGATTGTAAAATATTCTGATAAATCCATTAAAGGGATCTCTCGTAACCCATGCTTTAAAGAAATATAAAATATTAGACCCACTATTAGAGATTACACATTACGAAGAGATTTATCTTTCTGAAATGTATGCAATCTTAGATTGTCTTTCTTTATAGATATATTTTTTTTCTTTTTTTATTTACAAAAATGATCAGTGGGAAATAATGTGATGCCATTTCTAATATTGTCTCTTCTTTAGACGCAGATGGAAATAAGTAAAATTAAAATAAATAAAAATAATTTTGATCTTTTCTCTTAATAATAATGTAAATATTTTGGTGGAAAAAGTTTGTTTTTATTAAGTTTCGGACCTTTTTTATTCATACTATGATGTTTTTTTTAGCGATTTATTGAAGGGACCTACTTTTAAGGTAGGCCACATTCAATAACAGTGGCCGAATTTCGTAGGCCACATTCAAAAGGTAGACCAAATACTATAGACGAACCACATACCTCGAATATCATCCGCACTTAAAAATGTAAATGATTTTTAGTAATTTTTTAATTTTGAGGGTTAGAGTCCTTGTTAGACAGACTAAACAAATATTGATATAAAATTTATAAATTCTTAGGGGGAATTAATATTATGTAACTTAATATCATTTGGGGTGAATAAACAGAAAAGATCTGTTTTGTTTCTGTTGTGGGTCTTCGTTGCCAATTTGTTGTGGAGTTGAAGTGGAACTTTGCCACAAAGTTGTAGTGACCGGTTGGTGCCGGGAGTAAGACCCGGAACAAGAAGGTTGGTTCAAAACTGTGTATTAGTATAACAAGAAACAAAATATTCAAAGAAAGTGTTAATAATAAGTCATATAGAAATAAGTAAATCCGAAGGTATTATTACGCTGCTTATTGCTTGACTAGTAGCAGGCGTCAACTGACGTATTAATTTCTTTTTAACCGCCGTCGACTGCCTTCGTTAACCCCTCTTTGTTAACTGCGGTATTTAATTGTCTTCCTAATTAAGATAAAATGTGGCACAAGGCCTTTTTAATGTGAGTAATCCGGGCCATACAGCGGGGTCAAAGGTTTATGTCTAATTTTCCCAAGACGAAACTCTACTTTTCGACTGGGTTATTGCTCTCCTCTCGAAGGCAGGGAGATCGACAATGCGCAAGGCAGTTAACTGTCATCAACTGCCTTCGTTAACTCATCTTAGTTTACTGCAGTATTAAGTTACCCCCCGCTAGGGCAAAATATAGCACAAGGCCTCTTTAATGTGGGTAATCCGGGTCATACAGCCCGGCCAAAGGTTTATGTCTAATTTTCTCAAACGAATCTCTACCTTTCGTCGGAGCCTCGACTGGGTTATTACTCTCCTCCCGAAGGCAGGAAGATCGACAATGAGTCGTCAACTGCCTTCGTTAACTCCTCTTAGTTAACTGCTCGTTGGAGGGCACCCTAACAGTTTCTTTAAGCATTTTGTAGATCATATGATTTATTGTTAAAAGTTTTAAGAAGTTGTTCCATCAAAACTTTTTATCTCCCTTTCAGATGCCTTGCTGCCGGATGTAGTTTATCGTCATAACCAGGACGCCGTCTCTGACGAAGAGACAAGGTCATGTCGACTGACAGGCAATTGTAATAAATGAAAAGCACCTTTTGTATTTTATTTTTATATTGCCTCAACTCTAAAAGCAATTAATAAACGTTGTGAATTATTAAAAAAAGAAAAAGAAAACCAGTGTTTATTGATTCTTTCAGAATAAAGTAACTTGATTTTATAAATCTCTCATGATGTTTGTAATGAATTGGACGCGTCGAATATCAACTTTATCAGACTTATTCTGCTTAACTGAACTTTTGGTTCTGATCTAGTATGTGGCCCGCACGCCATTGTTATCTACAACTTACATCGAGATATACTTGTGATCTACATTCAAAATTATAGAGTATAAACTACAAAGGCTGTTTTGGTTTATATATCAAACCAAGCGGAAATCGAGTAATAATAATTAGCTTTACACAAAGGCAGGTAATAAGGTAGCTTCAATAAGGCAGCTTCAATAAGGCAGCTTTAATAAGGCAGCTTTAATAAGGCAGCTTCAATAAGGCAGCTTCAATAAAGCAGCTTTAATAAGGCAGCTTTAATAAGGCAGCTTATATAAGGCAGCTTCAATAAGGCAGCTTCAATAAGGCAGCTTTAATAAGGCAGCTTCAATAAGGCAGCTTTAATAAGGCAGCTTCAATAAGGCAGCTTATATAAGGCAGCTTTAATAAGGCAGCTTTAATAAGGCAGCTTCAATAAAGCAGCTTTAATAAGGCAGCTTTAATAAGGCAGCTTATATAAGGCAGCTTTAATAAGGCAGCTTTAATAAGGCAGCTTCAATAAGGCAGCTTTAATAAGGCAGCTTTAATAAGGCAGCTTCAATAAGGCAGCTTCAATAAGGCAGCTTTAATAAGGCAGCTTTAATAAGGCAGCTTATATAAGGCAGCTTTAATAAGGCAGCTTTAATAAGGCAGCTTCAATAAAGCAGCTTTAATAAGGCAGCTTTAATAAGGCAGCTTCAATAAGGCAGCTTCAATAAGGCAGCTTTAATAATTTTGGAATTGTTCTCATCTTGATTGATATAGGTGTTATAATAGACACAATTTTTCAAAATCCATCTGACACTGAATATAAAAACCACTCAAGGGAGGGGACGATGGCGTAGTGGATATAGTAGTTGGTTATACATGTGTTAGTATCCTCTAGTAGTCATGAGTTTGATCCTTGTTAGTGAGAGTATCAAATTGATTTCACAGGATATTTCGCTATCTATCCGATGATTACCAGAGCGTACTTGGTCGAAAAGTTGTGTCTATTATAACACCTACATCAAGCAAGATGAGAACAAAAGTTCGAAATAATTCCAAGATTATTGAAAATTACTCATCTCAGAAATAAATGCAGATTATGACAAGTGGCACGAACCCACTAACATAATCCAGTTGTAAAAATCCATCTGACACTGAATATAAAAGGCTCCAAAAATACGCCACTAAAGTCCTTCGAGACGGTGGTGTAGTGGATATAGTGGTTGGTTATACATGAGTTAGTATTATCTAGTTCGATCCTTGGTCCTGGTAATTGATTTCATAGGATATTTCGCAATAATCAAGGAGATAATCCACAGCCAATCTATGGACACCTGATGACGACGAGAGGGTACTTGGTTGAAACGTTGTGTCTATTATAACACCTATATCAACCAAGATGAGAACAAATGTTCGAAATAATTCCAAGATTATTGAAAATTACTCATCTCAGAAATAAATAGAAAAAAAAAACTGAACTTGTCATTGACCTCCAAGTAATCTGATATCTGCGTGTCCCTTTGAATGTTTCTGAAATGTAGATGCCGCCTTTTTTACTATTAATTATGATGGACAGGCGGTAACCTTCAAAGAAGATGACTTTAATTGAAATTTGAACTTGTCTGAGGTAGAGAATTTTGGTCTGGGACTGCACCTCAGTACTAATTTTGCGTTTTGGAAACTTTAGACATAACTGCAAATCACACAATATACCAGCACCAAACTTAGTAATTAGATGGCTTTTATACAGAGTGGTTAGTATTGAAATGAGTCGAAAGTGATCTATAAAAGGAAAGATGTTTGTGTGTGGGTCTGTTTATCTGCCTGTATGTCTGTATTTCATTCAGCCCTTTTATTTTAGTTTTTGCTTCGGGTTTGGCTCTAAATAGATATAATTGTAGTTCTTAGTCTCAGCCATGATACCATTTACTCAGAGGACTTATTTAACCTTCAAAATTCAGTTTACGATGAAAAAACTTATTTGATATCGATACCAAGAAATCAAAATTTAACTTAATCCATTCATTTTTCCTTCAGTCTACGGTTTCGCTTTAACTGGAAACAACTATTGCATTTTAGTCTTTCGTGCCAACGTCCAAAGAGTCTGAGCTCCAGGACCATGAATTAGTTTTAAAGCTTTCATTACAGCCGAGCAACGCCGGGCTACACTGCTAGTTGTCTCATAATCCATGCTTAGAATATTACTACTGCATATGGTCCAGTGCCCCTGATATATAAGTTGAGCTCCTTGATAAATATAAAAAAAAAAGTCAACAACATTATCGGTCCTAATTTGGTATCTCGGCTTCAGTCTTGGCTCCTACCGCCGTAGGGTTGCTTCTGTGTCTTTTCTACAAATGCATTCATTGTAATTATTCATATGTTCTTTTCTCTATTGCGTCTCTGGGGTAAGAGAGGTCAAAAATATATCTTTACCAAGTGTTTTTAAAAAATAAGAATTTTAAAAATAATTTCAATGGTTAGCAAGCTTGTTTCACTAGAATTATAACAATTGAGTAGTGAGTTCGATCCCCAGTAGGTGCCATCATACATTTTGGCCTTAGAAAATTGCATGAATCCTGGTAAAAAAACCCATAACATAAAAAACTACTCAGTATACACAAATGTATTATTCTTTTTCTTACAAAAATATTTTCTTCTCTCCATAATCTATCTTGCATATCCATAAGTCTGTCATTCGTCTATCCTTGGAATATCGCTGCTACATATGGACCGGTGACCTTGCAATGCACTTTAATTTCCTTAATAAGATTTAAAGAAGAATTAGTCATATTATCTAGGAGTGCGCTTAAATTAAAAGAAGACTAAGTATCATAGCGAAGAGCTCATCCGAATAATTACGATGAAAATATTACCCATTAGAGATTACTGCAATCAGATATTAAACATTACGAAGAGATTTATCTATATAAAATAAGTGACATCAAGTCTAAGAAGGGTGATGAAACCAGTAACGAAAATCAAGTTGTTTTTTTTATCGATATCAATTTATACAAGGGAGTAAAGCCACTAAGTCGCAAGAGAGTTACAGGTTGCAGAAAAACTAGAAACAGAAAGATTATTAATGAGCGGGAAGAGGAAAGACTAATCAGAAGGACAGTAGATTGCGATTGACATTACATTTGATTTGATTTTTAATCCGTATCACCCCATACAAGGCAGTAAAGCCACTAAGACACAAGGGTTACAGGGCGTAGAAGAATTAGAATCAGAAACATTAATAATGAGCGGGAAGAGGAAAGAGTAATCAGGAGGACAATAGATAGCGATTGACATTGCATTTAATCTTATTTTTAATCCGTATCACCCCACACAAGGCAGTAAAGCCACTAAGACACAAGGGTTACAGAGCGTAGAAGAATTAGAATCAGAAACATTAATAATGAACGGAAAGAGGAAAGAGTAATCAGGAGGACAATAGATAGCGATTGACATTGCATTTAATCTTATTTTTAATCCGTATCACCCCATACAAGGCAGTAAAGCCACTAAGACACAAGGGTTACAGAGCGTAGAAGAATTAGAATCAGAAACATTAATAATGAACGGAAAGAGGAAAGAGTAATCAGGAGGACAATAGATAGCGATTGACATTGCATTTAATTTTATTTTTAATCCGTATCACCCCATACAAGGCAGTAAAGCCACTAAGACACAGCGGTTACAGGGCGTAGAAGAATTAGAAGCAGAAACATTAATAATGAACGGAAAGAGGAAAGAGTAATCAGGAGGAAAATAGATAGCGATTGACATTGCATTTCATTTTATTTTTAATCCGTATCACCCCATACAAGGCAGTAAAGCCACTAAGACACAAGGGTTACAGGGTATGAAAGAAATAGAAGCAGAAACATTAATAATGAATGGAAAGGGGAAAGAGTAATCAGAAGGACAGTAGATAACCGTTGACATTGCATTTAAAGTATTGTACATTAAAAGTGGCAGGAAAGCATGGAGCTGGAAGGGAGTTCGACGTGCAAGAAAAACGTTAACATAGCCAAATTAATGACATCTTGATACCAATCTGCGCTTAAATTTTAATAAAGTCGAGATATCATAACGAAGAGCTCATCTAAATAATTACCATGTAAATATTTATAGTAAAGACACAGGGAGAAAACTTTGTGTCGATAGAAAGGGTTTGAAACAGAGTTGCCAGGTCAAGATCAATATTATTACTGAATCATCTTTGAATTTTATTCAGTCAGTTAAGTACCATAAGTGATACACGCTTGGGCGATCATGTCTCGAAAGAGACATGATTGTCTGGGCAGAAGATTATCCCGCAGTAGGTTACCATTACTTTCTGCGGTAGACTGATTGCCAGCCAAGCCTATAGAACCTAATCTGTCCTATTATTTAACCCTTAACTGGAGAGAGAGACGGATTAATACCTTTCCCAAGGGTATTTGTGCGTAAGTGAATGCAACGAATCCAACTAGAATTCGAACTCGGTTCCCCGAGTTCTCAATCCGAGTCGATGTGCTCTGCCTCACAATGCACATCTTATTAAGGAACTCAAATTGTATAGCATGGTCACCGGAACATGTGTGGCAGCAATATTCTAATGATGGACGAATGGCAGACTTATGGATATGCAAGCTAGATTATCGAGAGAAAAATTGTCTCACACGTCACAGCAAAACAATTTTCTTATCAGTTGACCTAGCAATGGATTCAATATTTCTATTTTATGTCAGTTGAGAACTTTAGCCCGAGAAGATGTAACGAAATACTCGCCTGGAGGTTAGCATCAGTCACACTGATGAAAAGAAGTGGTCTTTCAGATAGCTTTCGAGGCCTTAAACTTAACAAGCCATCTTTTGCCCGAGTTAATAACATTTTGCTTGCCATTGATATAACAACGGACTGTAGAGAGAAGAGGTGGATAAAAACGAGCGATACTTACTGATATATCCCGGAAAAGGGATATATATGTATATTATTCGAAGTATCTAAGTGGTTTTGGCAAATGTAACCGAGTAGGACAATCTAGCCAATAGCCGTAATAGATCGGTACTTGTCGTGTGCAGTATGCTTAGGCGGAGGCTTATGAAATAGGCGTTGTTCCAATAGGCCTAGTCCCAGGCGTTCTCGCCTTATTCTGTATTTATAACTGACATCAGCCAATCATACTACTGTGAGGGGGAACCAAGGTGTATGCATATTCATTACTGAACCATCGAAGGTAGGGTTTAAAAAATGCTTACGAGAGAATTCAGAAAAAGATCCTTGAAAATGTTAACTAGCCATGTAGCTTAAAGACACGTCAATGATTGAAAACAGAGCAATATGAATTTTTTAGATATAATCTAATTCTTGAATCTAATGAAATATTCACACCCAATCTTTTTTTTTTTTCCATTGACTTTAGATCGCCCTGTGATTTAAGACCTCTGTAGTGGAGCAGAACAAATATATTTCTGGAGGTGGACAGACGAAATAAAGAGTTTTTTTCTCTCCATGTCAGATAATCGTTTCTCTTCTTCTTTCTGCGTTCCTGATTCAGGAAAAGGATGATCTCACTGCTATAACGGAAGTAAATTTAGTTCCCTTTTCGACATCTTCCGAGTTAACAAAATCGGTGTCCAATGATAAAAGATTCCGAGCCGACATCAAATTTTATCCTAGGAGAGAAGCGGAATGAAATGTGGGAAGGCCACGAGAAATAATAATAATAATAATAATAATAATAATAATAATAATAATAATAATAATATTGAATATATATTGAATAATAATAATATATTAAATAATAATATATTAAACAATAATAATATTGAATAATAATATTGAATAATAATAATATTGAAAATATATTGAATAATAATATTGAATAATAATAATACTGAATATATACTGAATAATAATATATTGAACAATAATAATATTGAATATATATTGAATAATAATATTGAACAATAATAATATTGAATAATAATATATTGAACAATAATAATATTGAATATATATTGAATAATAATATATTGAACAATGATAATGTTGAATATATATTGAATAATAATAATATTGAACAATAATAATATTGAATATATATTGACTAATAATATATTGAACAATAATTATATTGAATATATATTGAATAATAATAATAATGAACAATAATTATATTGAATATATATTGAATAATAATATATTGAACAATAATAATATTGAATATATATTGAATAATAATAATATTGAATAATAATAATATTGAATATGTATTGAATAACAATGATATTGAATATATATACTGAAAGATTATTATTATTATTATTATTATTATTATTATTATTAATAATAATAATAATAATAATAATAATAATAGAATAATCATTAGAAAAAAAATAATAATAAATGTTACTGCTTACTTAAACTTTCCAGAACTGAATAGAGGAAACAAAATGAAGATAATTTTTGAAATTTTCTTAACTTTTTTCTGTCAGTCAGCCTGCAACTGGTAAGTTTTAGCCAGTGTGATGTTATTTTTTTGAATTTTGAATTTTTTAGATTTTTTTATTCCTTTGGTCCTTATCTTTACTGTCTAATTTTTGTTCCTGTTTTGTTACTAACCTAAGTTGTCTTCTTGTCGCTCTTGTAATGCACTGCGACTATGTTTGTGTAAATTGTTCTTAATTTTAGGTTTGACTTATACTAAGTTGAAACTTAGTTAACTTCAGACACACATTTATTCTTTTTTTTTTTCTTTTTTTTAATTGGAGTAGATAGTACCTTCTATCGCCCGGTCTCACACTCCACCCACTTCTTTTGGACAGGAGTAGAGGTGAACGCCTTGTTTCTTGTTTAGGAAGGGGTTCCCGGTTGATCTCTCTCTTTTTCGGTCTTTATGTCGGTTCAGCTGGAAGCTTTTTGCAGTTGATAGGTATGGTGGCAATGTCTCTTCATTCTGAGGGTACCGGGTTGGCAGTCTTCTGGTTGCTGCTTCGGACTGGTAGTTAGGAGCCCGAACTCTTGCGTAGCGTCTTGAGAGGCTGCTCTGATCAACAGTTGAATAATATCGGGGTTCCTGTAGTGCCATTTCGCGCATGGACGGGCGTCCCTGCATGAATTTCCGATGGGCAACCCCGAGGCCACATTATGCTGCAGGCGGCGCCATTTACCATCCTTCACCTGCTGCAATTAACGACCATTTGACCCTACTCTAGACCTCTCTCTATCCACAACTACAACCAACATGAAATTAAACAAACAAAATAGCAAGCCTAAACCAGCTAGTCATAAATCGCCCAAACCTATCTGCGTTACCTACACAAATATACGAGGTATTCGCAGTAACTTTAATAGTGTAGAATCATTCCTTCTAACTAACTCACCTGATATCTTAGCTATATGTGAGACTAACCTTGACCCTTCTATCCCCTCTTCAGAGCTGTTCGTTCCTGGTTACCTTCCTCTCTTCAGGAAGGACTCCAATGTCCATATGCATGGGCTTGGTGTATATGTCAGTGAACAACTCCCCCTAGCCAGGGTCACATCTCTTGAATCCCTTGATCATTCCTTCATGTGCTTTCGTCTCTCACTTCTAAGCTCGGTTAGCTATCTCTTCTTCCTCTACCGCTCCCCCTCCTCCTCTGACTGTACGATACTTGATTGCATCTCTACTAATATCGACAGGGCCATTTCTTCTCACCCATCTGCCCATATATTTGTGTTTGGCGATTTTAACGCCCACCACACCAAGTGGCTTGAAAACTCAGCCACCGACCTTGCTGGGATCCGCACCATGTACTTTTCAATAACCCAAGTTCTAACGCAAGTGGTGGACTTCCCCACGCGTTTCTCTAAAAACCCTAACGGAAGGGACTCTTTACTCGACCTTTGTTTTACCTCCATCCCAGACTCCTGCACTACCAGGCAACTCTGCCCCCTCGGAAACTCTGACCACACCGTAGTCTCCGTAAACATATCAATCCGCACTAACTCCACCCAAGAAAACCAGACCAGCAGAATATCATACTGCTACCAAACAGCCGAATGGGACTCGTTCAGGGACTTCGTCTGCGACGTCCCCTGGAACAACGTCTTCGATCTTCCTGTCGAAGTCTGTGCCTCCGAAGTCTCCTCTTGAGTCAAGGCTGGCATCGATGCTTTTATCCCGGCCCGGAAATTCCAACTAAAACCAAATTCGTCCCCCTGGTTTTCACCCGCTTGCTCGGCCGCCATTGCCCACCGGAACCATTTCTTCCGGCTATATCGAAGCTGCTCGTCGAACCAAAACAGGCGCCTTTTCGCCTCAGCACGGAACAAGTGTAAAAAAGTGCTGAACGAAGCCAAGAGGGCGTTTGCTACCAGAATTAGGCAATGCATAGCATCCTCTAAGTTTGGTTCCAAAGATTACTGGCGTCTCTGCAAAAGCGTGCTCAGCAGGAACAAGACTTCAATACCCCCACTAATCAATGTGTTTGAAGTTCTCACCTCCCCAGCCGACAAGGCTGAATGCTTTGCCCGTAGATTCTCAACCAATTCGACACTGGACTCGTTAGGAATACCTACACCAGACTTCCCACCCAGAACTGAGGCTCAACTAAATGACGTCCACATTACACCCTCGCTGGTCGCCAAGATAATTGCACAACTTGACCCACACAATGCGAGCGGCGGTGACGGAATCCCAGTCATAGTACTAAAGAAATGTGCCCCAGAACTCTCCTCTGTCCTCTCTAAACTCTATAACCTCTGCCTATCTGCTTCCTGCTTTCCTGCCTGTTGGAAGTCCTCCTGCGTAGTTCCTATATTTAAGAATTCTGGCGAACCCTCAGACCCTGCCAATTACCGTCCTATTAGTCTCCTTCCAATCTTTGGCAAAGTTTTTCCCACCTGAATCTATTCTGCACATATACAAATCTACCATCCGCCCGTGTATTGAATATTGCTGCCATATCTGGTCGGGTGCCCCTGCTGCTCTCCTTGGGCTTCTTGACAAAATACAAAGGAGGATCTGTAACGTGGTTGATACTGACTTGGCAGAACGGCTGCAACCGCTCTCTCACCGGCGTGATGTGGCTTCCCTGTGCCTCTTCTACAAGTACTTTCATGGCTACTGCTCCGATGAGCTTAGTTCACTGGTGCCGCCCAAACACGAATTTACACGAGATACTAGATTAGCAACTAGGTCCCACCATTTTACAGTTAAACAAATAAGATGTAACCGTAAATTCTACTCCAACAGCTTCCTTTCTCGCGCTTCCCGCCTGTGGAACTCCCTTCCACAACTCTGCTTTTCCGACAGTTACAATCTCCAGGTGTTTAAATGTAGGGTCAATAGACACCTCCTATCACGCTAACTCCCAATTATCCTCAGAACACTGTCATCTACCCAACCCTCATTCTCGGTATCCTTACCCGCCTATCACCCACCCTCTGACATTTCCTATACTTAACCATCCTTTCTCCACTCTACGTAGCCCCCTGCGCAGTAGTGGCAGTGACATGCCTTGCTCGGGGTGAAACTTATAATAATAAAAAAAATACTTATCTACGAACCACTGGACTCTAGCTCTCTCCCCACCCCTGTATAATCTTCCCTTTCTCTCCACCTATGTATCTGTCATCGCACCTGCTTTCTATTGTTCCTTTCTAACTAGTTTGTACTCCTCACTCTTCTAATTAATCTTTTTTACATTTATGTAGCCCCCTGCACATCAGTGGCATTTCCGCCTTGCTTGGGGTGAAATGATTAAAAAAAAAAAAGATTTAATCTATCGGATGAACGTTGTGGTGTGATGGATATCGACTCGGAACAACAAATCGGGGAACAGAGTTCAAATTCCAGTTAAATTCCTTGTGTTCACTTACGTGCAAATAACCTCGGGAAAGGTATTAATCCGTCTCTTCCCTCCAGTTATGGGTTAAGTAAAATGACATATTAGATTCTATAGCCTTGGCTGAAAACCAGTGTACCACAGAAAGCAATGGTAAACTATTGCGGGATATTTTTCTGCCCAGTCAGTCATGTCTCTTTCGAGACATGATCGCCCACAGCGGGTATCACGTATGGCACTTAACTGACTGACTGACTAATTTATCAGCCGACCTCAAGTGGAATGACTATATTGAATCCATAGCTAAATCCGCCGCTCGGAAGGTTAGTTCCTTTCTAGGGTTAGGAAGTTTTTCTTGTCTAAATCTGTCTTACACATATATAAATCTACCATCCGCCCGTACAATATTGCTGTCACATCTAGTCGGATGCCTCTGCTTTTCATCCCGGGCTTCTTGACAAAATCCAACGAAGAATCTGTAATGTAATTGATTCCGACCTGGTGGCTCAACTCCAGTCACTTTCTCACCGACGTAATTAGGCTTCCATCTGGCTCTTCTACAAATACCTTCACGGCTTCTGCTCTGACAAGCTTATCTCCCTGGTGCCCTCTAAATGAATTTACTTGAGCTACTAGACTAGCAACTAGGTTCCACTCTTTTACAGTGAAACCAATCAAATTTAACCACAACTTCTACTCCATCAGCTACTTTGCTCGCATTTCCCGCCTGTGAAATTCTCTTCCGTATTCTTGTTTCGCTGACAGCCACAATCTCAAAGAATTTAAATGCAAAGTCAACTGCCATCTCTTATCTTCTTGGCTTACATCCTTTCCATGACAATCCTTGTATAACGTTCTTTTTCCTTTCTAATCCACTCTCATGCAGCTCTCTTCACACTTGTATTCTCATCCTTTCTCTCTGACTCCCCCCTGTAACTTGTTCCTCTTTCTCATCACTCACTTCTGTAACCTTCTGCGCACCAGTGGCAGTTTTGCCTTGCTTGGGGTGAAATGATTTAAAAAAAATAGAATAAAACAACACATTGAAATAATCCCTGGAAACCCAAGTTTAAAAGATATACAAAAAAATTTCCTCGTTAAGTACAGACCACACATTAAGGTGAACTTTGTTTATGTAACGCTAAGAATTTTATGAGAGATAGAAATAACATTAAATGTAGCCATAACAACACAGCACAACCTGCCTTAGGTCTTTCGGCAGACTTGGTAGTTAGCGTGAGCATAGCAGAAATCGAATTATGATGGAAATGAAATAATAATAATAATAATAATAATAATAATAATAATAATAAATGGAAAAAAAGTTATAGGAATCAAAATCGACAATTTGTTGAAGTGAAACAGTTTTCTGAAGAAAATACTTGCTAACTAGAAATTCCTTACCACACAAATACTCAAAAATTCTGTGATGAATATCCAGAAACACATATGCCCAGCGGATATAGACGTTGGTTAGTTACTGTTACTTGACCCAAAGATTTGTGAGTTCAATACCAGGCTACAGCTGTGGTTAAAAAATAACTTACAGGGTTAGAGAGAGATAACTCATGACTACTAAAAGAGGCACTATTACACAAAAAATGATGATCATATACCCCAGTGATTGTAATAAAGGGTTCGGTTTGAAATTTCTTAGCATGTCCAGAAGGCCTGAACGTACAACGGCCGAAATGTCGTACAAATGGCAACAAAGATGCGGACAATAGCCCGAATAATGCAAATATTGTATATTCAGAAACAAATGATCATTGGCGTTAGAACTGAACATAAAACTCGGCAAGACAGATTTGGCCGTTATATGCACAATAAAGTCTGTTACTTTTACGAAAAGGAAACAGAAAGAAACTTGTATTTAACATCACCCAGGCCCGGTTACAGAGATATGACCTGTAACAATTTTATAGGACTTTGCAATACACGCAGATAAAAAACAATCAAAGCAATTCGCCGACACATCGTCATCACAAGAACAGAATGTGTTTTCTTACTGACATGGAAATTCTTTCAGATTGTAATGTATCTTGGAAGATCTTCAAAAAACGTTCCAAATGCAAGGATCTTGAAGTGAAAATTAAAAAAAAACAAAAGTGGCACATGAGAATATCTATAAATCCAGGGTAGGTTGGGGCGTTCGGATTGATTGTAAAATATTCTGATAAATCAATTTAAGAGATCTCTCGTAACCCATGCTTCAAAGAAATATAAAATATTAGACCCACTATTAGAGATTACACATTACGAAGAGATTTATCTTTGTGAAATGTGTGCAATTTAAGGTTGTCATTCTTTATAGATATATTTTTTTTCTTTTTTGTTTTTACAAAAATGATCAATAAGAAATAATATGATGCCATTTCTAATATTACGTCCCTTGTTTGAACCCAGAAAGAAATAAGTAAAATTAAAAATAAATAAAAATTATTTTGATCTTTTCTCTTAATAATAATATAAATATTTTGGTGGGAAAAGTTCATTTTTATTTAGTTTGGAACGTTTTTTATTTATATTATGCTGTTTTTTTAGCGATTTAGTGGAGGTACCTACACGGAAAGGAAACGGTCAGAAGCTGGTATTTAACATCACCCAGGCCCGGTTACAGAGATATGACCTGTAACAATTTTATCGGACTTTGCAATACACGCAGATAAAAAACAATCAAAGCAATTCGCCGACACATCGTCATCACAAGAACAGAATGTGTTTTCTTACTGACATGGAAATTCTTTCAGATTGTAATGTATCTTGGAAGATCTTCAAAAAACGATCCAAATGCAAGGATCTTGAAGTGAAAATTAAAAAAAACAAAAGTGGCACATGAGAATATAAACCCAGAGTAGGTTGAGGCGTTCGGATTGATTGTAAAATATTCTGATAAATCCATTAAAGGGATCTCTCGTAACCCATGCTTTAAAGAAATAAAAAAATAATTAGACCCACTATTAGAGATTACACATTACGAAGAGATTTATCTTTCTGAAATGTATGCAATCTTAGGTTGTCTTTTTCTATATATATATATATATATTTTTTTTTTTTGTTTATTTTACAAAAATGATCAGAGGGAAATGACATGATGCCATTTCTAATATTGTATCTTGTTTGGACCCATAAGGAAATAAGTATACAACAATAATGAATAGAAATAATAATAATAATAATAATAATAATAATAATAATAATCATAATAATAATAATAATAATAAGTGATTTGTAAGTGAACATAAAGAAAGAGGTGAGATAACAGGAGGAAAATTGAAAAATATTATCTATATGTACCAACGAGAAGACAAGATTTTCTAAGTGTAAGCGAACGATGAACAATATTTTTTTTTAATCATTTCACCCCGAGCAACGCGGAAACGCCACTGATGTGCAGGGGGTTACATAAATGTAAAAAGATTAATTAGAAAAGAGTGAGGAGTACAAACTAGTTAGAAAGGAACAATAGAAAGCTGAGAAAGCAGGTGCGATGACAGATACATAGGTGGAGAGAAAGGGAAGGTTATACGGGGGTGGGGAGAGAGCTAGAGTCCAGTGCTTAGTAGATGAGTATTGACTTTGCATTTACATTTCTGGAGGTTGTAGCCGTCAGGAAAGCAAGAATACGGGAGCGAGTTCCACAGGCGGGAAGTGCGAGAGAAGAAGCTGCAGGAGTAGAATTGTCGTCTGCATTTGGCTAACCTGACTGTGAATGGTTGGGACCCAGTTGCCAGTCTGGTTGCACGAGTAAACACCTGTTGAGGAGGCATCAGTGACTTAAGTTCGTCTGAGCAGAAGCCATGAAAGTATTTATAGAACAGACAAAGGGAGGCCACATTTCGACGATGGAGAAGTGGCTGCAGTCGAGCCGCCAGATCAGTACCTATCACATTACAGACTCTCCTTTGGAGCCTGTCAAGAACACTGAGGAGAACGGCAGGGGCACCCGACCATAAATGTCAGCAGTACTCCATGCACGGACGGATGGTTGACTTGTATATATGCAGGATGGATACAGGTGGAAAAACATCCTGGATCGACATAGTGACCCAACCTTCTTAGCAGTAGATTTTGCTATAGATTCAATAATGGTTTCATTTGAGGTCTGAGGACAGGGTAAGTCCGAGGAGGCGTACCCAAAAATGAAGAAGAGACTTGATCAAAAGAAATATGGTTCTACAGAAGGATGATGAAGATAACATGAACCGAACATGTGAGCAAACACGAAGTTTTAGAGAAGAGCTAAACTAAAAGTCGCCGTAATACCTCCAAATCTATGTTTAGTCATTATTATTTCTCATGTGTACAATTTATCTGTAGTGGGGAATAGAAGAAAGTTTATCAGAACAATGAGATAGGAGGGCTTGGTGAATCTGATATTCACAGGGCGGATTGAGGGAAAGTCGGACAGAGGAAAGTTGGGCGTAACATACTTGATGAACTTGATATAGTAGAAAAGGGTTTGGGAGAAATAGCAAAAAGACTATACTTATTAAGAGCTATAAGTGACAGGAACATGTGGAGGTCCACGATTGCCTACGGCCTGAAAGGATACAGCACATAATGTAGTCTATAAGTTTTGTGAAAGAAACTCCCCAGAGGATGGTTCCCCCCACCCCCGGCTATAATCTAAACATCTGTAAGGCTGAAGTCAACCGTTATGTATCCGTCCTGTTCAGTCCTGGGTATGACGGTAAACTGCATCCGGCAGCAAGGCCTCTAATTGGGACGTTGTGAGAAGCATGGAATCACCTCTTAATTGCTGTTTTTCCCAGTTCTACTCTGATCTGGAGTGGTAGCAACTGTTAGGGTCCCAGCTATGAGCAAATAGTTAACCTCCCAAACTGGGGTCAAAATACTATGAAAGTATAAATATAGACTTTTATAGAAATATATAAATGAAACTTTTTATGGAAAAATATACATTTTTGAAGGAAAAATATTACAGTAAGAAAAGTTTTTAAGGAAACAATTATTGCCATCACACATTTTTGAAGGAAAAATTATTGCCATCACACATTTTGAAGGAAAAATTATTGCCATCACACATTTTTGAAGGAAAAATTATTGCCATCACACATTTTTGAAGGAAAAATTATTGCCATCAGACATTTTTGAAGGAAAAATTATTGCCATCACACATTTTTGTAAGGAAAAATTATTGCCATCACACATTTTTGAAGGAAAAATTATTGACATAATACATTTTTGACGGAAAATAAATTATTACCAGCAATACATTTTTGAATGCAAAACTAGAAAACATCTTCAGTTTTATAAAATAAAAAAATAAATAAAAACATTTTCATCAAAATCTGACTAAATCAATCTCACTATAACCGAACATTGAAAAAAATACTTTAAGACCCCACGGTTTTGGCATTAAATGACTCACAGAGGTGTTGATATGCCGTTAAACAAAACTCAAACACAGACTCAAACCGTCATGTTCTCACAAAACAACCTATTTTGTTAAAATATCCCTCGAATAGATCTTGGACTTACAAAAAATATAAATTAAAAAAAATAAGCCAATTTCTGTCAATTCATTGATTGTTATTTTAACGGTATATTTCATCTCGAAAAGATTTTTCAAAATATAAACGTATATGACCTGAAGAAGGCCGGGACATACAACGGCAGAAATGTCGTGAATATGGCAATAAAGATGAGGTCAACAGTCTGATCAATCTATATAGATTTTTGAAAAAATAAATATACGTCTTGTAAAATATCTATCCTTTTGCTCATTGGTTTCATAATTTTATCCAGTTATACATACAGAACGGAGTTATTTAAGGCCATAATTTGTGTTACAGACCACCCACCTTTAAGTAGTATCGGGTAGTCTCTACTTTTATTATCTTACGCGTTGAGACGCTTTTAGGCTCTATTGAGCCTGGAAGGTTAAGACTGGAGAAGAAGCTCTTGTTTACGCCATTGTAAAAATTAATTAAAACAAAACGAATAATATTCGGACTATTGTCCTCATCTTTGTAGCCATTTCTACGACGTTTGGGCCGTTGTACACTCTGGCTTTCTTCTGGTGTGACAGGGTGTAATCGATTTTTTTCTCAAATTAGACGTGGAGTGCAGTTAAAAAATTCCAAAAATTTATGTTCAATATCAATTGGGGTCTTCTATCTTCTTGAATCCTATTAATCTTTTATCCTTTCTAAAGTAACCCTTGTACCCAGTCTTTTCGCTCACTGCACACTAGTGGAGGTGCCGCCTTGCTTGGGAGTAAATGGTTAAAAATGTTTTGCAACATTAGAAAAATCTGCAATGTTACCAGTCTTGTCATATATACACCCTTGTGCAAATTAATTGAAACAGCTGCTTTAGATTTATTTCTTTCATACTACGGTCAGTTTTGGAGTGACAGGGTGTAATCGATTTCTTTTTTTTTTTTTTTCTCAGATAAGGTCATTTGCAGTGGTGTGCAGTAAAATGAATCTAGTTTTGGGTTGTATGATGAAATTTGTTAAAAATATTGCGTCATCATTGATTGCATCAGATTTTTTATCACACCCAGGTACTATTGTCCTGACTGTCGATTAGTTGTCCTAAGGCCATTGTCGATGATGGACGTTACACAAAAAGAAACGTACGAAAATTGTAACGCTTCACAAACACGCGGGCAAGCCTTAAAGAGAGATCGCTAAACAATCAATCAAAAAGATTAAGGCCATCAACTTCGGTCTTTTAATTCTCTTAAGAATGATTCGTTTTTACGTTAGATAAATCCTGTGAGAAAACGCAACAGCTACACAACAAAAAATCATCAACACAACTGTTATTTTTGTGTATTTCGTATTACGTGAAAAATTAAGTTTATTGGATAGACGTGCTTGAGGGGATACATCTTTGTGCAAATTAATTGAAACAACTGCTTTAGTTTCTTTTCTTTCACCATATGGTTAACTCAGAAGACAGCCGTATTCTATTTCTGACCTTATCCGGATCTTGTTAATGTAAAGGATGACAGAAAAATTCAGGTACTTACCCGATCGGTACAGAGAACTGGCCATTTTCTAGTATAAGTATTTCTTTTAATCCTTTTTACCCAAGAATGGCGGGATCACCATGAGTGCGCAGGTGGTTAAAGTGAGCGAAAAGACTGGGTACAAAGGGTAATGATGAAAGATTAACAAAATTCAAGATCCTTTACATTAACAAGATCCGGATAAGGTCAGAAATAGAATACGGCTGTCTTCTGAGTTAACCATATGGTGAAAGAAAAGAAACTAAAGCAGTTGTTTCAATTAATTTGCACAAAGATGTATCTCCTCAAGCACGTCTATCCAATAAACTTAATTTTTCACGTAATACGAAATACACAAAAATAACAGTTGTGTTGATGATTTTTTGTTGTGTAGCTGTTGCGTTTTCTCACAGGATTTATCTAACGTAAAAACGAATCATTCTTAAGAGAATTAAGAAGGTAGAAGATATTGAAATTGCATTTAATTTATTAGAAATTGTAGTTATCAGGTTATCAAGTAAACTGAAGCGGATGCCCCTGGTTCTATTGCTTTGGTTGGCAACCAGTCTATAGCGGAAAGAAACGGCAGTCTACTGCAGGAATGTCTCGTCTGAATTTTTCCAAGCAGGCATAACAAAGGACACAATAGAAGAAAGTGTACGGAATTGGCCAATCTTTTCGGGACAGTAGAAATTGGTATTGCTTGGCTTATTCTAGATATTCTAACAGAACCGCTGTAACCAGGGATCATTAAAAAGCACTTTATGATGATAAATAAAAGTAAAACATTAATCCTATAAACGTCTCCTATTTATTTTCATGATAAAAAAAATTATTAAAATTTAAATTATCTAACAGAAACTGAACATTGGTTTATGCCTGAAGCTGCGTGTTTTCCTATAGGTGAAGGATATACATATATATATTTGAGATTTTTCTGTTTAATTGTAAACTGTATAACCTCAAAAATTGGACCAAACTAGCTAGCCACGTGGGGAAATTGAAATTAAAAATGGAAAAGACCCTGATATAATTTGGAGTATTGTGAAAATAGTCAAACCATACAACGGTATATGCAGATTGTGCCAGGAAGAAAAGTTAGCTATTACCATTATGAGAACAAAAAAGAATTATTAAAAGAAAGATGAAAAATATATACTATTTACATTATTCGGACTATTGTCCCTCTCTTCGATGCCATTTTTTACGAAGTTTCAGTCGTTGTACGCTCTAGCCTTCTTCAGATGCCAGGAATTTTGTACCTAATTTTTTATTACTATCACTGGGGAAACTCATTCTCATTCCTTGTGCGAAGCCGCTTGTAGTAGCCATGAATTATCTCCCTTTAATTCGACTCTCTGTGTTATTTGTTCACAACTGCTCTAGCCTGGTATTAAAATCACAACACTTTCCATGAAGTCATTGGAACTAATTAAAGCCTATATCCATATATATATATATATATATATATATATACATCGATTTATATATCTCTGTTCGAACGTATCTTTCTATGTTTGTTCATATCTATTTGTCTATCTCAGTCTCTTCATTGCTTTAATCTGTTTCTCTTTCTTTTCTATCTATTTATCTCACCGTCACGTATATATATATATATATATATATATATATATATATATATATATATCGGTTTATATATCTCTATTCGTACGTATCTTTCTATGTTTGTTCATATCTATTTGTCTATCTCAGTCTCTTCATTGCTTTAATCTGTTTCTCTTTCTTTTCTATCTATTTATCTCACCGTCACGTACGTACATATATATATATATATATATATATATATATATATAATGTGTCCTTAGTATGTCACCTATATTCGGCACGTCCTCTGTGCTTTGCATTATTAAATATTCTCTTTCACAATTCCGTCTCTTCAAATCCTCCTTTTTCCTCGACCGCCCGATTTTAATGGACTCCTTGCCTACTGTCAAGTAAAGGTCAATGGCGAGAAAGATCCATGTTCGATGGTCCAGTGTTTTTAGTAGCGAAACAACCTGACAAAATGTCAGCCTTTCTTTTGTTCGACTCCGGAATGTTGGCACCAGAGGGCGATCACAGCTGAATGGCATCACGTGTTTTAGTTTCGTTAAAAACCCAGAATACTCGTTCCTCCTAAAAAAGTTCGTACAGCCGTGAATTCTTTTTTTTTCTTTTTTTTTTTTTGACAGTTCGCACAATCCGAGCAAATCTGATGACATTTGAATCCGCTAAGATATGCTTGGTTGTCAAATGATGACAGTAATTCTGAAAAAAAGTGATAAGGAGTTTCGCACTATTGCTAAATCATGATGGTATCGTGTTTTCTCATGAAATCATGGTTTGTTTTTGTAGAATCTCTCCTTTCCTGTTTTCTGTTTTGTTTTATTTTAAAAATTCCTGATAGAAAGGTCAGGACACTGTATTGGGCCAGGAAGTTCCTTTCTGTCAGAAGCCATTTTACACATTTATAAATCTAGCATTCGCCCTTGCATTGAACACTGTTGCCATATCTTATCCTGTTCTCCTGCTAATCATCGTGAAGTTCTCGATAGAAATCCAACGGATAATCTGTAATATATTGAACTTGACTTATCAGCCTGTCTTCAGTCACTTTCTCACCGATGTGATGTTGAATTCGTAGGGAACTGGTTAATTTGATTCGGCCTTGTGTCATACATAATCGAACTCCCTACAGCTTGCAAGTTTTATCCAGATTTATCATCAGAAGGTTGGTTGTCGGCAGGCTGGAATGTGTCGAATTGTGTGGAATAATGTAAGGATAAAATATACATTTTGCATTTTAAAATAGTAATTTTTTAAAAGGAAACTAACATAAATTGTTGAATTTAATGTACAATTAGAAACATTATTAAGAAGTTAAGGGTAGAGTTCGTGTTCAATGATAAAGTTATGTAGAAAATGTTCTTAGTAGTAACTGTTGAAAGAGATAAGGAGAAAGAGAACTAGGTGCGACCTGACCTTAGCTCGGGTCAGTTTGACGTTGAAGTTACATTTTAGTTGTTTCGTCTCGCGGCTTCCATCTGACTCTGTTGACCGGTTACAGAATGTTCTTAAGTAATTAAATATAGTCATGTGACCGGCTCCAGCGAGCATTTTTGCTTTTAGATGTGAAATCACGTCATTATGAATTTCCTGTTTTTAATTCTTCAGGATTCTGGATTTGCTTTTCGCACTGACTTGTGAATAGTCAATTTGATTCCACTTTTGAGGCTGTACAATTTTACATTGAGTTTTTCCAATATGTTTTTAATTCTTAATTTCTTATCCACTACAATGTAAATTCTCTCTGTTTTTCTACAAATATTTTCATGAAGACTGCTCTGAAAAAGCTTTTTCGATGGTCCCTAGACTACATGTATTTACTCACTCTCCTAGAGTTGGCATCTAAGTTCCACTCTTTCACCGTCAAAAAAGTTAAATGTAACTGCTTCTTCTACTCTAACTGTGCTGGAAATACTTTCCACTTACGTGCTTCTCCGATAGCTAGTCTCCAAAGGTTTAAATGTAATGTCAATTGTCCTCTTTGATCTATTTGATTCCCATCCATATCTTTTTTTTTTTCAACATCTCCTGTAACCTCCTTTAATGTACCCCACTGTGCATCAGTGGCATTTCTGCCTTGTTTGGGATGAAATGATTACAAACAAAAAACTTCAATATTTTTATGTCAATTTCCCCTGTTTCTTTTGCTTCCTTTTATTTAATCATTTCAACAAAGCTGCTATCATTTAACCACCATAGACAACAGCTTCTTCCCCCCAGCAAAACGAATCAGGCTTCTTCTTCTTCTATGTGCCTTGTCTCTTCAGGACTTAGGCGATCGTGGTCTTCCACATTTCCCTATCCCTGGTGATCTGAGCACGCCTTCTCCTGTTACACCTACAATCTTCGTTCCGTCATGCACCTGATTAGGTCCTTCAAATATCTTATCCGTTGCTTTCCCCTGTCTCTTTTTCCCCTCTATCTGGCCTGTTAGTATCAGATTCTCCAAGCCCTCCTGCCTCATTGAGTGTACCAGGAACTTCAGTTGTCTCTTCCTGATACTCAGTATTAATTTCATTTTTGTTTCCATCATTTCCAAGACCTCATCATTGCTCACATGCTCGATCCATCCTTCTGTAGAACCACATTTCAGTTGCTTCAAGTTTTTCCTTCATCTTTGATGGTATTGTCCAGCATTCACTGCTATATTGAAGGACGGACAGCACGTAGCAATCCAGTACTCTCTTCCTAGTTTCTAGCGAAATTGTCCTGTTTCTTAATTCTCTTCTCAGCTGCTGGAATGCATCCTTGTGCTTTTGGATCTCAGGAATATAAATGTATAGAAATTGCTATGGTCACAAAGTGGGGGGTCAGTTTATATATTGATTGTAATATGGAATTGATCCCCCACTTTATATTCAACATCCTTCTGTAGAACCACATTTCAATTGCTTCAAGTTTTTCCTTCATCTTTGATGGTATTGTCCAGCATTCACTGCCATATTGAAGGACGGACAGCACGTAGCAATCCAGTACTCTCTTCCTAGTTTCTAGCGAAATTGTCCTGTTTCTTAATTCTCTTCTCAGCTGCTGGAATGCATCCTTGTGCTTTTGGATCTCAGGAATATAAATGTATAGAAATTGCTGTGGTCACAAAGTGGGGGGTCAGTTTATATATTGATTGTAATATGGAATTGATCCCCCACTTTATATTCAACATCCTTCTGTAGAACCACATTTCAATTGCTTCAAGTTTTTCCTTCATCTTTGATGGTATTGTCCAGCATTCACTGCCATATTGAAGGACGGACAGCACGTAGCAATCCAGTACTCTCTTCCTAGTTTCTAGCGAAATTGTCCTGTTTCTTAATTCTCTTCTCAGCTGCTGGAATGCATCCTTGTGCTTTTGGATCTCAGGAATATAAATGTATAGAAATTGATGTGGTCACAAAGTGGGGGGTCAGTTTATATATTGATTGTAATATGGAATTGATCCCCCACTTTATATTCAACATCCTTCTGTAGAACCACATTTCAATTGCTTCAAGTTTTTCCTTCATCTTTGATGATATTGTCTAGCATTCACTGCCATATTGAAGGACGGACAGCACGTAGCAATCCAGTACTCTCTTCCTAGTTTCTAGCGAAATTGTCCTGTTTCTTAATTCTCTTCTCAGCTGCTGGAATGCATCCTTGTGCTTTTGGATCTCAGGAATATAAATGTATAGAAATTGCTGTGGTCACAAAGTGGGGGGTCAGTTTATATATTGATTGTAATATGGAATTGATCCCCCACTTTATATTCAACATCCTTCTGTAGAACCACATTTCAATTGCTTCAAGTTTTTCCTTCATCTTTGATGGTATTGTCCAGCATTCACTGCCATATTGAAGGACGGACAGCACGTAGCAATCCAGTACTCTCTTCCTAGTTTCTAGCGAAATTGTCCTGTTTCTTAATTCTCTTCTCAGCTGCTGGAATGCATCCTTGTGCTTTTGGATCTCAGGAATATAAATGTATAGAAATTGCTGTGGTCACAAAGTGGGGGGTCAGTTTATATATTGATTGTAATATGGAATTGATCCCCCACTTTATATTCAACATCCTTCTGTAGAACCACATTTCAATTGCTTCAAGTTTTTCCTTCATCTTTGATGGTATTGTCCAGCATTCACTGCCATATTGAAGGACGGACAGCACGTAGCAATCCAGTACTCTCTTCCTAGTTTCTAGCGAAATTGTCCTGTTTCTTAATTCTCTTCTCAGCTGCTGGAATGCATCCTTGTGCTTTTGGATCTCAGGAATATAAATGTATAGAAATTGATGTGGTCACAAAGTGGGGGGTCAGTTTATATATTGATTGTAATATGGAATTGATCCCCCACTTTATATTCAACATCCTTCTGTAGAACCACATTTTAATTGCTTCAAGTTTTTCCTTCATCTTTGATGGTATTGTCCAGCATTCACTGCCATATTGAAGGACGGACAGCACGTAGCAATCCAGGACTCTCTTCCTAGTTTCTAGCGAAATTGTCCTGTTTCTTAATTCTCTTCTCAGCTGCTGGAATGCATCCTTGTGCTTTTGGATCTCAGGAATATAAATGTATAGAAATTGCTGTGGTCACAAAGTGGGGGGTCAGTTTATATATTGATTGTAATATGGAATTGATCCCCCACTTTATATTCAACATCCTTCTGTAGAACCACATTTCAATTGCTTCAAGTTTTTCCTTCATCTTTGATGGTATTGTCCAGCATTCACTGCCATATTGAAGGACGGACAGCACGTAGCAATCCAGTACTCTCTTCCTAGTTTCTAGCGAAATTGTCCTGTTTCTTAATTCTCTTCTCAGCTGCTGGAATGCATCCTTGTGCTTTTGGATCTCAGGAATATAAATGTATAGAAATTGCTGTGGTCACAAAGTGGGGGGTCAGTTTATATATTGATTGTAATATGGAATTGATCCCCCACTTTATATTCAACATCCTTCTGTAGAACCACATTTCAATTGCTTCAAGTTTTTCCTTCATCTTTGATGGTATTGTCCAGCATTCACTGCCATATTGAAGGACGGACAGCACGTAGCAATCCAGTACTCTCTTCCTAGTTTCTAGCGAAATTGTCCTGTTTCTTAATTCTCTTCTCAGCTGCTGGAATGCATCCTTGTGCTTTTGGATCTCAGGAATATAAATGTATAGAAATTGCTGTGGTCACAAAGTGGGGGGTCAGTTTATATATTGATTGTAATATGGAATTGATCCCCCACTTTATATTCAACATCCTTCTGTAGAACCACATTTTAATTGCTTCAAGTTTTTCCTTCATCTTTGATGGTATTGTCCAGCATTCACTGCCATATTGAAGGACGGACAGCACGTAGCAATCCAGGACTCTCTTCCTAGTTTCTAGCGAAATTATACTAGTCTCCCTGAAAGTAAAACATCGCGCTCCTGGGTTCAAATGTATCATTCGACCTCAATTGGAATGACTACATTGAATCAATCGCTAAGTCTGCTGCTCGGAAAAAAAAAACTACGAAGAATCTGTGATATATTGACGTTGACTTAACAGACCGTCTTCAGTCACTTTTTCCCATCCCAAGCAAGGCGATCACTTCACGAAGAACAAAAGATTTAAGGAATGTTAGGGAATGCTTCTAAAACGAAGCTACTATCAATTAATCATCATAGACAATCGCACCTACCTCCCATTAGCATGGACCAGGCTTGCCTCCCAGAGAGTAAAACACTACGCTCCCTTGGTCTCACACTTTCAGCGGACCTCAAGTGGAATGACTATATCGAATCCATTGCTAAATCCGCTGCTATGAAAGTCGGTTCTCTGTGCAGGGCCCGGAGGTTTTTCCCGTCTGAATCTATCCTGCACATTTATAAATCTACCATCCGCCCCTGCATTGAATACTGTTGCCATATCTGGTCGGGTGCCCCTGCTATTCTCCTTGGGCTTCTAGACAAGGTACAGCGGAGGGTTTGTAATGTGATCGATACCGACTTAGCAGACTGCCTGCAGTCTCTCTCTCACCGGCGCGACGTGGCTTCCCTGTGTCTCTTCTATAAATACTGTCACGGCTTCTGCTCCGATGAACTTAGATCACTGGTGACCCTAGGTTCGAATTTGCACGAGATACTAGATTAGCAACTAGATCCCACCCTTTTACAGTGAAACCGATAAAATGCAACCGCAACTTCTACTCCAACAGTTTCTTTTCTGGCACTTTCCGACTGTGGAATTCTCTTCCACATGACTGCTTCCCTGACGGCTACAATCTCCAGGAGTTTAAATATAAGGTCAATAGACACCTCCTAACAAACTAACTTCCATTCTTTCAAACACTCTTCCCACCCACCCAACTATCTATCACCCCACTTCTGACATTTCCTATATCTAACCACTCTTCCTATTTACCTCCCCCTATGTAGCCCCAAGCACAATAGTGGCAGTGGAATGCCTTTGCTTGGGGTGAAATGATTAAAAAGTAAAGTATATAAAAGAACAATAACAAAATGTTTCAACGACGGTAATAATATATATATTATTTCTTCCAGTGGTGCAGTGGATATCGGCTCAGAACTATAAATCGGGAAGTCGAGTTCGAATTCCAATTAAATTCCTTGCATTCACTTACACACAAATACCCTTGAGAAAGGTATTAATCCGCCTCTTCCCTCCAGTTATGAGTTTAATAGCAGGACAGATTGGGTTCTATAGCCTTGGCTGGCAACCAGTCTACAGCAGAAAGCAATAGCAACCTACTGCGGGATAATCTTCTGCCCAGTCAGTCATTTCTCATTCGAGACATGATCGCCCAAAGCGTGTATCACGTATGGACCTTAACTGACTGACTGAATATAATAGTTGGAAAGATGATTAAGGCTTTTCCTGGCCATAAAGTGGGGGATCGGTTTTCTATTGTTATGAAGTAATAAACTGATCCCCCACTAATTACTACTTAATAATACATCTCTTCCCCCTCTAGCTATGAGTCAAATAACAAGGCAGATTAGGTTCTATAGCCTTGGCTGGCAACCAGCAGAAAGCAATAGCAACCTACTGCGGGATAATTTTCTGCCCAGTCAGTCATTTCTCATTCGAGACATGATCACCCAAAGCGTGTATCACGTATGGACCTTAACTGACTGACTGAATATAATACTTGGAAACATGATTAAGGCTTTTCCTGGACATAAAGTGAAGGATCGGTTTTCTATCGTTATGAAATAATTAACTGATCCTCCACTAATTAATAATATAATAAATCTCTTCCCCCTCTAGCTATGAGTCAAATAAGAGGACAGATTAAGTTCTATAGCCTTGGCTGGCAACCAGTCTACCGCAGCCTACACGAACTCTAATGTTTTTAATTGCACATTAAGTTCTACAGCTTATGTTATTCTTTATTTTTTAATAAATTACTGTTCTAAAATGCAAAATATATATATTATCCTTGCACTATTTCACTACAATTATCTTTACACTATTCCACAAAATTCCACACATTTCAACCTGCCGACAACCAACCTTCTAATGAAAGCAATGTAATAGCAACCTACTGCGCGATAATCTTCTGCTCACTCAGTCATGTCTCTTTCGCCCAAGCGTGTATCACTCATGGCCCTTAACTGACTGACTGACTGACTGACTGACTGACTTCCACAACAAGAGAGAGTAGCAAACATTACACAGAAACACCATATTAAAATGTGAAATGGAAGCTGCACTGACCAAACTGAATCGAAACAAAGCAGAAGGACCAGACGGCATTGTAACAGAGTTGCTGGCAGCCTTGGATGATTTTGGTGTAGACAAAATCACAGAGTAATAAATGATGAGAAGAATATATATGAGACTTCTTCCGCGACAACAGAGTGCAACCAACAATACACAGAAATACAGACGGACTAGAAATATTAACAACCGAAGCGGAATCTGCACGGGTCAAATTGAATAGAAACAAAGCAGCAGGACCAGACGGCATTGTAACAGAGTTGCTGGCAATCTTAGACGATTTCGGCGAAGACAAAATCATAGAAATAATAATCTACGACAGCGGTCATATCACGGAAGACCGATTTTTCTCAAGAAAAGCCAGGTGCAATCGAATGGAAGTGAACTACAACGAACAATCATTTTGATGAGTTACGTAACAAAATTCATCATCCGAATTATGATGAGTAGAGAGCGCAGCAATATCGTAGAGTTCTACGTCGTGGATTTAAGAATCAGTTTAAAAACACGTTGCTGACGAGAAAAGTAGTCCACTTAAAATCAACATCCTTCGTAAAAAGCATGAAATAAATAGAAAAGACGACGATAGCCCAAAGAAAAGCTTCTTTCAATCCAGTGAGCCCTCCTCTCCTACCGATGCGTACGTCTTTTCAGATCCAACACAGAACACATTTCTCACTGAAGAAAATGTCGACAAAATTTATTAAAAGATATAAAAAATACAGGAAATTGTACAGCTCGCATATGTCCTAATATTTGTCCGCTGATCTGTCAATAAACGAATAGACAGTGATGCGGTTCTACAGAAGGATGCTATGAACTGACTATGTGAACGACTACAAGTTATTAGCGAAATTAGAAAAAATCGCACTTATACTTAGCATCAAATAGATTTTGGTCAATATTTTAAGGTCACATAATGAAGAAAGAGAGCCTGGAAACTCTAACACTCACAGGATATTTTTGTAAAGAAAGAAGTGCATATGAAACAGCGGGTAGGATACTTAATATGTTTGTAAAAATAGAGGGCAGAAAATGTAATTTACTTTTTAGTTTTAATTTTTTGTCTGTTATATTTTCCGAGGAATTTAGATTTCGCTGGAAACAAACAAGACAGTAAAGGACTGCTAAGTAATGTCTGTCCTTCAATATGACAGTGAATGCTGGACCTTCTTATTAAAGATGAGGGAAAGATTGAAAGCAACCGAAATGTGGTTTTAAAGAAAGATACTGAGAATTATAGAGACCGAGTACGTGAGCAGAGATGAGGTCTTAGAGAGAATGCAAACGAAAAGAAAACTTATACTTGGCATCAGGAACAGATTGCTAAAGTTTCGGAGAGACCTAAAGGGGGCTTGAAGGATATAATGCTCAGAGGACGAATAGCGAGAAATAGACCCAGGGGGCCGCAGCGCGAGACATACATGATGGACTTAGTAGAGCGACTATTGGGAGAGATACCAAGAAAAAATAATGTTAGGAGCGACAACGGATAGGGGCAAACGGAAGTTCATGATCACCCCTGCCCCGAACAGACAAGGTACATAGAAGAAGATTTCTGTAGAATCGCATCTAATTTTAGTTTATAATGCAAATACTAGTGACTCATGTATTATTCTATTCTATTATTTTATTATATTATTTACTAGCAGTATAGCCCGACGTTGCTCGGGTATAATGAAAGCTTTAAAACTAATCCATGGTCCTGGAACTCAGACTCAGCCTAAAGAATATTTGAAATAATAAAATAATTGCGACAATTTACCAATCGCACCTAATATATATATATATATATATATATATATATATATACTAGTAGTAGTATAGCCCGGTGTTGCTCGGGTGTAATGAAAGATTTAAAACTAATCCATGGTCCTGGAGCTCAGACTCTTTGAACGTTGGCACGAAAGACTAAAATCCAATAGTTTTTTTCCAGTTAAAGCAAAACCGTACACTGAAAGAAAAATAAAATGGATGTAAATCAAATTTTGATTTCCTGGTATTGATATCAAATACGTTTTTTTCGTCGTAATCTGAATTTCGAAGGCTAAATAAGTCCTCTGAATAAATTGTATCATAGCTGAGCCTAAGAACTACAATTATACCTACTTAGAGCCAAACCCGAAGCAAAAACTAAAATAAAAGGGCTGAAAAAATACAGACATACAGGCAGATAAACAGACACACACATAAACATCTTGCCTTTTATATATATATATATATATCTAGATATATATTATCGATTTTCTGCACTATCGTAAGAACTGCAACCTTGAATCTTCTGAATATCGTTTCTTATGTCTTTTTCTATGAGTGTATCTAATTTGATTAAAATCGGACCACTCCTTTTATAACCCGATTTTTTCGATTATCGATTTTCGATATTTATCGGGGGTACCTCGACACAAAACCGAGCTAAGAACACTCGCAGACGCTTATAGCACAACTGTGTAAATGTTCAAGAAAATTGGTTCAGCTGTTTCGGAGTCTGTAGGTAACGGACACAGACACACAGACACACACACACACACACACACACACACACACACACACACACACACAAAGACAAAGTTCCATTTATAAATAAGATTAGATTAATGTTATTATATTATCAATGTATAGCGTTTAATACAGGGTGACCAAAAAACAAAACGGGAATTTTTTAACAATCCAATAAAACCAAGAGTGATGGAAGAAAAATATTTTATTCAATGTAATTGAAACCTTAAAACATGCCATTTAAGAAACAATAATGAAATTTTCATTTTTTTAAAAATACGTCCTGTAGATGGCGTTCTCCTGTATGAATGCATTCTTGAAATCTACTGTTGAGATTCCTCATTGACCGCTAAAGCATCTCAGCTGGGATAATGTGAATTTCTTTCAGAATTCTCTGTTTTAACTCATCCATCGTTCTTGGTCGAGTCGTGTACTCTTGAGATAACCCCACAAGAAAAAATCGCAAACGAACAAATCTGGCCATCTAGGGGCCATGGAACATTACCGAATCTTGAGATCACACGGTTACCGAACAATTCTCTCACAGCCTCGAATGATTGCCGTGCAGTGTGTGATGTCGCTCCATCCTGTTGAAACCAGGTTTCTTCAACGTGTGAAAAAATGTTCAATTCAGGTGTAACAAAAGTTTGTAACATCTCCACGTAAAGTTTCGCAGTGACAGTCACTGTGATCCCCTGTTCATTTAAAATATATAAGGTCCGATGATCCCATGTAATGAAACAGCAAACAATACTGTCACCTTACTAGCGTGTAAAGGGAGCTCATGAACTCGGATTTGTGTCTGCCCAGTAACGGTAGTTCTGCTTATTCACGTAACCTGTGAGATGAAAATGGACCTCATCTCTCATCCATAACTTGCTTAGAAATTCATCTTGATCCATGTTTACTGAAATGGCAGAGTATTTACTTCGTGAGGCCGTTGTTTTGCCATTGCTCATGTCTGCCAATACGCACAAAAAAAAATCCCGTTTTTTTTATTCATCCTGGACAATTGGATATTACGATATATATTAGCCAGTTAAGTGCCATACGTGAAACACGCTTGGGCGATCATGTCTCGAAAGAGACATGACTGACTGGGCAGAAGATTATCTCGCAGTAGGTTGCCATTGTTTTCTGCGGTAGACTGGTAGCCAGCCAGAACTATAGAACCCAATCTCTCCTTTTATTTAACCCATACATGGAAGAAAGAGACGGATTAATACCTTTCCCAAGGGTATTTGCGCGAAAGTGAATGCAATGAATTCAACTGGAATTGGAAATTGATTTCCCGATTTCTCGTTCCGAGCCGATATCCATTATATCGAATTATATATATTATCTATTTAATATTCTTCTCATTGTTTACTTACCGTATCTGTTGTCATTAACTATATAAATGTGACTTTTATATTTATTTCTTACTTAAGTGATACATTATTTTATAATGTTTAAATACATTATATCAGCTCAATTTTATAATATTTAAATGTATTATATAAGCTGAATCTCTATTTAACACAAATGTTTGGTAACTTATTTACCATTTAATAATTTAACGTTTGATTTTTATATAATGCAAGTGAGTGTCGAATATATACTATGTTTGCGTGTTGTTCTGTCATAGCTTCTCATTGTTACATCAAATTTTTTTTTTCCATTTTTTTAGAATTCTTCTCTTCCTTTTTCAAATAGAATGATCTTCGACAATGTGATATATAATTTTTACTTAAATTTGTTGTGATTTTTCTTTATTTCTTTGCTTGCTAAAGGGTTTTACATATACATTCAGTGATGGATTGATCGAAATATTTCTTTTCGTCGCTTACGCTTGCATCTGTTTGAAGAATTAAGTGCACAAAAGTGATAATTTAATATTGTTCTAGCGAAAATCGTGTCTGAATCCCAAGTGCACCTAAAGCATATGTCAAGAATTGAATGCAGCATTTAAGAAAGGAATTGTAAAGATCACGTGTTTCGAAAGCATCAACGTTGGGTGAAAGTTTGACTCTGGAAATGGAGCAAAAACATTAAGAAAATAATAAAAGCAAATATCGGACAGTGAACATTAGGCATTTGTCACTAAGAGAGAATATTGAATTAATTACAAGAATCAGGAAAGAAAAAAGAAAAGAAAAAGCATATTGCATTTACCTTTCGCAGCGGCTGCAGCATCTCAGCGTACTCGCTGCTCAAAAGTAGTTCCATGTATTTCAAACAGAATTCTTTATTACAAGCTGCGATAACCTGAACAATATGTTGCGACTCAGTGATGCATTGATCAACTGGCTCATTCGAATTCCACTTTTAACAGGAAGTATTGACATCAGAGGCCACAATTTGAACAACATAAGATACGCAGATCATACAGTACTGATTGCAGACAAAGAAAGGAAACTACAAAACCCCCTACAGAAGGTAGCTAAAGAAACTGATAAAAAAGAACTAGAAATGTGCATGAAAACTGAATGCCTGGTCATCAGCAAAAAAAGCAACCCAAAATGCCAAATACAGGTGGAGGGATACTAAAATCAAGCAGGTATAACAATTTAAATACCTTGCAAGTGTTCTAACAGAAGACGAAAAGTGCGACACAGAGATCCGAAGGCAAATTGGCATGGCGAAAAACGCGTTCCAGAAGCTGAGTAAAGTATTAAGACACAGGAAACTTTCACTAGAAATAAAGAAGAGAGTACTAGATTGCTATGTGATGTCAGTACTTCAATTTGGCAGTAAGTGTTGGACAATATCAACAAAGATGAAAGAAAAAACTTGAAGCAGCTGAAATATGGTTCTACAGAAGGATGTTGTGTGTATAATGGACCGAACATGTGAGCAATGATGAGGTGTTGGAAAGAATTCAAACGAAAAGGAAATTAATACTGACCATCAGGAAGAGACAACTGAAGTTCTTGGAACATGCAATGAGGAAGGAGGGTTTGGAGAATCTGATACTAACAGGCCACATAGATGGAAAATTAGACAGAGGAGAGTAGCGGATAACATATTTGAAGGTCCTGAGCAGGTGGATGACAGAACAGGGGCTGAGAGACGTTACAGGAGAAAGCGAGCTAAAAGCCACTAGAGATAATGTGACATGGAAAACTATGATTGTTTACGTCCTGGAAGGACAAGGCATATAGAATAAGAAGTATTCTGGTTAATGATGTTGACCCATAACCATTCGTTAACGTCTTTCCTTGAATTCTAAATTGCATTACTGTAAAGGTAAACTGTCTATCTAAACCTAAATAATCTATCTAAACTTATATATAAATGGAATTTTGTCTGTGTGTGTGCGTCTGTGTGTGTATGTGTGTGTCTGTTACCTATAGATTCCGAAACGGCTGAACCGATTTTCTTGAAAATTTACACAGTTGTACTACAAGCGTCTGCGAGTGTTCTTAGCTAGGTTTTGTGTCGAGGTACCTCCGATAAATATCGAAAAAATCGGGTGATAGAAGGAGTGGTCCGATTTTAATCAAATTTGATACACTCATAGACAAAGACATAAGAAACGATATTCAGAAGTTTCAAGGTTGCAGTTCTTACAATAGTGCAGAAAATCGATAATATATATATATATATATATATATATATATATATAGAAGAAGGTAAGATGTTTGTGTGTGTGTCTGTTTATCTGCCTGTATATCTGTATTTTTTTCAGCCCTTTTATTTTAGTTTTTGCTTCGGGTTTAGCTTTAAGTTGGTATAATTGTAGTTCTTAGTCTCAGCCATGATATCATTTACTCAGAGGACTTACGTAACCTTCAAAATTCAATTTACGACGAAAAAGACTTGTTTGATATTGATACCAGGAAATCAAAATTGGACTTACATCCATTCATTTTTCTTTCAGTCTATGGTTTCGCTTGAACTGGAAACAACTATTGCTTTTTAGTCTTCCCTGACAAAGTAAAAAAGAGTCTGGGCTCCAGGACCTCGGATTAGTTTTAAAGCTTTCATTACACCCGAGAAACGCCGGGTTATACTGCTAGTAGTCTATAAATATTCAGCAATTGGGCTCGCAGCCGAGAGGTTAGAACGTTTACTTTCTAACCCTGGGGGCTGGGTTTAAATCTTACCATGGTACATTTGACCTTGATGTTATACGTCTGAAAGAAGCGATCACAGAGTGCGCCATCTTTAAGCCATTACACAGGCTGACCAAAACTTTGTAAGTTAAATTTGGAAACCAATTAGTGGTTGTGCAAGCACGAAGTCACAAGTCATCGTGACCGAGGGTTTGAGAGTGATTCAGACTGTTGTTCACGTTATATAAAGCGCTCTCTCCCAGAAATTTTAGCTATGATCTGCTGAGCATAGTTGAAGTATAAACTCTGTGGATGTCACATAATGTGCCTGAGCAGGCATCTGCAAATTAGATTAACTAGCCGTTCTAGTAGACAAGCATTCCTTGGGTAAGATTGGCTAGTTGTAAACTAAATGTTTGGCAATATAAAAAGGTAATATATAGAACAGAAGTGAATTTCAGACAGAAATTCCTTTTCGATAAACATTCCTATCTTAAATAATGAGGAATTCTTTGTTTATGGCTAATACAGGTATAAATCTAATTTTAACCCCTAAACTATGGGTAAATTAATAAACTGTGCATCACGCCACCATTATTTATGATCAATACACAGTTTATGTAAAAATACACTAGACCATTTTGCATATAAGGATCAGTTAATAATATGGTCGCAACAATGTCCGGAAAATAAATGTAGAGCAACTATCCTGGTCACAAAATGAGGGATCAGTTTCTATAGTGCGTGTAATATAGAATTGATCCCCTACTTTATGTACACATTATAATCATAGTCATAGAAAAGGAATCAATCAGTCAATGAAATATCGATTGGCTACACAGGCAAGTCTTTTAGATTTGTTTACATTCTCTGGAATATAAATTTATAGAAACTACCGTGGTCACAAAATGAGGAATCACTTTCAGTGGTGTTTGTAATACAGAACTGATACCTCATTTTATTTCCACATTATCATTTTCTTACTTGTTTATCAAACTCTATATAGGTATAAATCCACTTCTTTTCCCCATGTATGGGTTAATTAGTAAGACATGTATCCCAAAACTTCTCCACATCCTTCTATAGAACAACATTTCTGTTCCTTCAAGTCTCTTCTTGATCTTTGATGAGGTTATCCATCATTCTCTTCCATATATAAAAGCAGATATCACATAACAATCCAGTACGCTTTTTTCTTTTGTTTTTGGCTCCCAAATAAATTTTCCTGTCTCTTAATACTCTGCTTAGCTTTTAAAATGAGACCTTGGTTGTTCCAATGCATTTTCGGATCTCAGTGTCACACTTTCTGTTCTCTATCTGAACATTACGTCATCATTTTGTATCATAAACCGCTTTTAAAATGAACCCAAAGTCTGGTTTATTAATATTTGTTTCATTTTGGCAGTGAAAATAGTGATTTCTTTGATTGGCAAAAGGTCAAATCGAAAAAGTTTCAATGTTTTATTTTGTTTTCTCATTCTGATGAGAAAACACAATTTAATCAAGATAAGCTGCTTTGAAAGAACGAAATATTTTACAATTTATTTTTTCATTTTGTCAGAATAAGTCTTGAGTAACTTAAGCAAATGGATGGCAGATCAGGGTTTGTGAGGGGTAATAAGAGAAAGCTTGTTAAGTGCTACTAAGTATAGGGAGAGGTAGAGTGTCATGATCACCTACGTCCTGAATGGACACGGCATATAGAAGAAGCAATCTGATGCTGATATATCTTATTTTTCAAATATGTTTCATTTCAGTCAAGTTAAGTGTCGTACGTGATAAACGCTTGGGTGATCATGTCTTTTTCGATCCATAACTGACTGGGCAGAATGTTTTCCCTCAGCAGACAGTCATTACTTTGCCAACCAAAGCTATAGAACTCAATCTGTCTTGCTATGCAATCTTGTTATCCATATCAGTCAGTTAAGTGCCATACGTGGGCGATCATGTCTCTTTCGATCTATGACTATGCAGAAGATTTTCACACGGTAGGTTGCAATTACTTTCTGCGGTAGACTGGTTGCCAACCAAGGCTATAAAATCCAATCTTTCCTGCGATTCAATCATTTCATCCAGATCAATCAGTTAAGTGCGATACGTGATACACGCTTTGACGACCTTGTCTCTTTCGATCCATGACTGACTAGGCAGAAGATTTTCTCGCAATAGGTTGCCATTACTTTCTGCGGTAGACTGGTTGCCAACCAAGGCTATAGAACCCAATCTTCCCTGCTATTTAACCCATAGCTGAAGAGAGAATTAGTGGATTAATACCTTTACGATGTTTATTTGCGCATAAGTGAATGCAACGTATTCGACTGGAATTCGAACTCGGCCCTCTGATTTGTCGTTCCGAGTCGATATTCACTGCATCGTAATGCACATCGCATGTTTCATTTAAGATTCATTAATACTCATTTTAGGATGTGCCTTGTGGTGCTGTGGATATCGGCTCAGAATGAGCAATTGGAGAGCCGAGTTCGAATTCCAGTTGAATTTGGTTCATTCACTTACATGTAAATACCCCCTGGTGAAGATATTAATCCGTCTCTTTTCCCTTCAGCTATGGGTTAAATAGCAGGACAGAGTGGGTCTTATAGCCTTGGTTTTCAATCATCATCATCATCATCATAATTTATCCATCACACCCAGATGGTACATAGGGCAGCAACTTTTTTGTTGCTGTTTCTGTAACAAACTGTTTTTTTACGGGGCAGGTTTGTTAGCCCTGCACCCAATCCCCAAACCTGGAGGACCGGTTATCAATCAGTCTACCGCAAAACGTAATGGCAACCTACTGTGCAAAAATCTATTTCACAGTCAGTTATGTCATTTACGAGGCATGATCATGTCTCGTAAATGACATGATCCCGTATCACGTATGACACTTAACTGACTCACTGATTCTTCTTATTGGAGTTTAAAATAAAAACATATTTTGGTATACAAGAGCTGCCGTGTTTCGGCGTATTATACCCAGTACTTTATCAGGCGATATAAAGGTGTATACGTTAAGAAATGATATGTATATAAATATGAACCTAATCAGTTAGTCGTGTCTCGAAAGAGACATGATCGCCTAAGCGTATATCACGTATGGGACTTAACTGACTGAATACTAATTTTATCGCAGACATCACGTTACACCTCCACGATTTTATTTCTTTCTCAAATTATGGTTTTTGTTGCGGATTGGAATTCCTTGTTACGGCTAATGTTAAAAACGCCGGTTTTAAAATTCAAACCCTTAATAATAATAAGTCAAGCCAGACTACGTCTGCTACTGGTACCACGTAACCCAGCACTACCTGCAACCGGTCGGATCGTCGGCGACTAAATCAGCGCCCCCGCTAGGCGAAAGCTCGGAAAGAAGGGTGGTGTAGGCGCCTTGAAGGACCAAAAAAGACCTGTCAAAGGGCGAAAGAGTTCCAATGAGTCAACGACCACCTACACAAGCAAACAGCTTTGGTTTAAAATAGTCATCGCCGACCCACATGGACAAGTGAGGCAAGTACAGCACATCCCCTGAAATGACGGACAGGAAAACAGTGGATGTCATCCAGGGAGGGGTTCCTCAAACAAGAATTAAAAAAATACCTGATCCAGAATTCAGATGGGATTACACCATCTATACAGACAGAAAAATTGAAGCAATAGGCCGGACATTATTGTTAAAACCCAAAAAGGAAAAAACTTGCTTATTAATTGATATGGCTTGTCCAGCGGATTGTAACATAGCAAGCAAGGCATTCGAAAAACTGTCAAAATGTAAAGACCTGGAAATGCCAGTGATAGTCGGTGCACTTGGAATGATAAAAAATGGAACAAAAAAGACATTGAAAGAATCCCTGGAAACCCCAGCTTAAGAGATATTTATTGGGTCACTATGTCGATCCAGGATGTTTTTCCACCTGAATCCATCCTGCATATATACAAGTCAACCATCCGTCCGTGCATGGAGTACTGCTGACATTTATGGTCAGGTGCCCCTGCCGTTCTCCTCAGTGTTCTTGACAGGCTCCAAAGGAGAGTCTGTAATGTGATAGGTACTGATCTGGCGGCTCGACTGCAGCCACTTCCCCATCGTCGAAATGTGGCCTCCCTTTGTCTGTTCTATAAATACTTTCATGGCTTCTGCTCAGACGAACTTAAGTCACTGATGCCTCCTCAACAGGTGTTTACTCGTGCAACCAGACTGGCATCTGGGTCCCACCCATTCACAGTCAGTTTAGCCAAATGCAGACGACAATTCTACCCCTGCAGCTTCTTCTCTCGCACTTCCCGCCTGTGGAACTCGCTCCCGTATTCTTGCTTTCCTGACGGCTACAACCTCCAGAAATTTAAATGCAAAGTCGATACTCATCTACTAACCACTGGACTCTAGCTCTCTCCCCACCCCTGAATAACCTTCCCTTTCTCTCCACCTATGTATCTGTCATCACACCTGCTTTCTCAGCTTTCTATTGTTCCTTTCTAACTAGGTTGTACTCCTCACTCTTTTCTAATTAATCTTTTTACATTTATGTTATCCCCTGCACATCAGTGGCGTTAAATGTCTTAAGTACAGCCCATACACTTAGAAGAACTGTGTCTATGTAACACTAGGGATGATGGGGAAGATAGAAAAACATGAAATGGATCCATTGCAATGCACCACGATCTGCCTTAGGTCTTACTGCAGACTTGGTAGGTAGTGCGACCATAGCAGAAATCAATTTACAATGAAAAATGACATAATAATATGACGATGAAGAAAAAGAAGATGACAAAAGGAATTTTTAAAATGCAACTTTAACCAAAAACATTTCAACAAATAGATTGGTAAATAAAAGAAAAATGATTTATTTAAAAAATATATACAGAATGTATCAATTTATATTTCTATGGTTTAAAATTGCACAGAATAAACCAGAATAGAAAAGGTTTAGACATCTGAATAGCGCTAAATAGAAAGGCTTTCTTTTTTGTATCCATATTTCAACTCATAATATCATGAAAGGGAGAACAACATTTCCAACGGAGAAACTAACAATTCTGATATCCATTTCTTTCTACCTGAGATAATTTACCAAGCTAGTTTTATTTTATTTAAACAAAAACGAAATTCTTGCTTTTATTCTTTTAGACATCCATTTAAAGTCAACAGAATGCTCTGAATCCGCCCCTCTACCATTTTGTTTCTTTTTGTCTCCACCTGAGTAGAAATTGCCTGAGGCAAACTCGGGCTATACTCGACCAGAAGTGCACCAAATTACTAAAAAGAAAATGTATGTCTATTTCTGACAGAAAAAAAAAACGGAGTAAAGGATCTTTACCATAAAATATAACAGAAAGAATTCGTGATCTACAGACTTCAGTTGCGTGTCGAAAAATAGAACAGGTAAAATTTGGCAGGCAATCGATAATCTGCGAACCGAGTGTAGGCGGCCAGGTTGACCAATTAAAATTAAAACTATTCCGGGTTCAATTTTAAATTCCCAAAAATTAACATAAATTTCGGTAAATTTTCGTTGTAAGTCCCGACATTTTCCCCTTAAAATTTATCCCAAATAGCATTATCTCTGTGAAAATGTATATGCTGAACTCAAATCAACTGTTAGTTATTGAAGAAACATACCTTTTATTTTTATCTAAATGTCCATAAAAAATACAACTATATCTTGCACTTTTTCTCTCCCGTAACTCTCATGAACTCATGTAATTAACTGCAGAATGACGGACTGCGTAATACAACGAATTTTGGCAGATTTTTGTCGATTTTTCTTCATTTACTGATACTTTCGGCGATGTACTTCCGGTAATGAAAATAATGCGCTATTGTATTTCTACGCTTATTACTTCCATAACAGGAAGTAGATCTCCAGAAGTTTCAGTAAAGGAAGAAAATCGACCAAAATTCGACAGAAAATTCTGCCTACGTAGAACGTCATTCTGCAGTTAATTACATGACTTCGTGAGAGTTACGGGAGAGAAAAAGTGCGATATATAGCTCGTTTTTTATGGACTTTCAAAGCAAAAAAGGTAAGTTTCTTCAATAACTAATTGTTGATTTGAGTTCAGCATATACATATGCACAGAAATAATGCTATTTTGGATAAATTTGAAGGGTGGGGGAAAGCCGTCGGCACCTAAAACGAACGTTTACCAATATATCTTTGTCCTTAGAAATATTTTTTCTAGCGAAATTGTTTAACAGAAGTCGTTTTGTTGATGACAAATTAAAGAACTATGGAACACAATAGTCAATGAAAGCAAGCAAGAGTTCAGCTTGAAATTAACCTGGTTGGGCTCTGTCTGCGAGCAGAGAGGATCACAGACAAAGCTCTGCCGAAGGGTATATGGCAAATTTTTGGACAAGCTTAAGGGCTCGGATCTCCCATGTAAAATTTGGCCTTGTACCGCATCCAGCCTTAGTGGCAGTTCTGATCGAGCTCGACCTCGTCGGGATCTGCCTCCGGGCAAAAGGAACTCAGACTAGTCTCTGTCGAAAGGCAGAGACTTGTTGGGAAAAAAACAGACAGGAAATATATATAAATTATACACTAGCAGTATAGCCCGGCATTGCTAGGGTGTAATGAAAGCTTTAAAACTAATCCATGGTCCTGGAGCTCAGACTCTTTGGACGTTGACACGAAAGACTAAAAAGCAATAGTTGTTTCCATTTAAAGCGAAACCGTAGACTGAAAGAAAAATGAATGGATGTAATTCAAATTTTGATTTCCTGGTGTCGATATCAAATAAGTTTTTTCGTCGTAAATTGAATTTTGAGGGCTAAATAAGTCCTCTGAGTAAATGGTGTCATGGCTGAGACTAAGAACTACAGTTATACCGACTGAGAGCCAAACGCGAATTAAAAACTAAAATAAAAGGACTGAAAAAGTGATTTTGATCAGACCCGGTAGGATATCGGGGTATCGATCTCCAATATCAGAGTCAAATAAGTCATCCAAGAATAAACTAACCTAAGTAAGTCCATGAAAACTTATCGTACCCGTCGGGAGTAAAACTGGAGGAAATGAGCCATATTGATAGCTGAATATCGGTTTTTGATCAGATTCGATAGAATATCGGGGGTAACGATTTCCGATATCGGGGATATTATCGATTTTCTGCACTATTGTAAGAACTGCAACCTTGAAACTTCTGAATATCGTTTCTTATGTCTTTGTCTATGAGTGTATCAAATTTGATTAAAATCGGACCATTCCTTCTATAACCCGATTTTTTAGATTATCGATTTTCTATATTTATTGGGGGTACCTCGACACAAAACCTAGCTAAGAACACTCGCAGACGCTTATATGGAACCAAACCTATTTAGAATTTTGAACAACCCATTTTTTATACGACCTATCACAGGCTATATTCTCCATTAGGTGCTGAGCGATGACCGATTCCATATTTGTAGATGAAACGCAACACATTCTTGTTTGCAAATGTACGATTGTACGTCCCACATAACAAGCTGCACACAGCCAATTAAACCCATATACCAAACCACTCAATTTGATGTAGGGCAATTCATCCTTACGAATTTCATCCTTCATCAATTTCTATTTAGTAATGAATTGACTGCTTTTCCCCAGGTACGAGTTAATTATTAAGCCATGTATCCCAATTGTGGCGCAGTGGATATCGGCTCGGAACGAGAAATCGGGGAACCGAGTTCGAATTCCAGCTGAATTCCTTGCATTCACTTGGGAAAGGTCTCTTCCCTCCAGTTATGGGTTAAATAATAGGACAGATTGGGTTCTATAACCTTGGTCGGCAACCAGTCTACCGCAGAAAGCAATGGCAATCTACTGCGGGATAATCTTCTGCCCAGTCAGTCATGTCTCTTTCGAGACATGATCGTTCAAGCGCGTATCACGTATGGCACTTAATTGACTGATCACAAAGACATTATCTAAAAAACTGTTAACGAAAAACATCACATAGCCGAAAAATATTTTCTGGCTTAGATAACCTACAATGGGTTGATAAACCGTAGAAATTGAATTAATCAAAAAGTTTTTATACCTACAAATCCAAATGGATGTTTTTAGACTAAAAGTTGATCTTACGCTTACCTTTGATCTTTTATCATTGTCCTGATGATATTTTCATTATTGTACTTAATATAAATGTGTGATGTGCGTTGTGGTGCAGTGGATATCGGCTCGGAACGAGAAACCGGGGAGCCGAGTTCGAATTCCAGTTGAATTCATTGTATTCACTTACGCGCAAATACTCTTGGGAAACGTATTAATCAATCTCTTCCTTCCAGTTATGGGTTAAATAACAGGACAGATTGGATTCTATAGCCTTGGTCGGCAACCAGTCTACCGCAGAAAGCAACGGCAAACTACTGCAGGATAATCTTCTGCCCAGTCAGTCATGTCTCTTTCGAGACATGATCGCCCAAGCGTGTATCACGTATGGCACTTAAATGACTGACTTATATAAAGGTCAGAGTGAACTCAGCAGAGTATAGCGTTAAGGAAAGATTTATATTGAACATCAGGAAGAGAGAATTAATATGATTTAGGCACCTGATGAGGAAAGAGGGCTTATAAAACTTGATACTCACATGATAGTTTTCAGACAAGCGGGACATAGAAAACCACATATGACATACATAGTGAGCTTGAATATTTTTTTTATTTTATTAAATTACTTTATTTTATTAAATTACTTTAATCTGAAACGGAAAAGTAGGAGGGTAAATTCCAATTAATTCCTAATTAATATTCAAAATTTTAATATTAAAAAATGATACAGGAGGAGAGCTCAATATAATTAAAATTACAGAGCCAATATAAATTAAAATAAATTTTCAAAATTCAAAAATGTTCAATGAACATTTCAACATGAAATCCCTAAGAGAGATGTCACGTATCCTCAGAAACATAGTCTATATCAAAATGAAGAAAAATAAGACTAAAAAGGAGAAATAAATTTTATTTAAATAAAAATAAGATTAAAAAGAAGAAATAAATTTTATTCTTTTATTTTTTTATTTTTTCCTTTTTAATCTTATTTTTCTTCATTTTGATATAGACTGTTTCTGAGGATACGTGACATCTCTCTTAGGGATTTCATGTTGAAATGTTCATTCAACATTTTTGAATTTTGTTAAATTATTTTATATATATATATATATATATATATATATATATATACGCTCTCACGCCCTGATTGAGCACTGTGAAAGAATGGTAGATTTTGAAAAAGCAGTAACTGCTCACGCATCTACGCATCGTTCATTCAATAATGAATTTGAACACTCTCAGCTACTGGCGTATGTTACACTGTATATAACACGCTAAAAGTCCGTTTTATATACCTTCTTCTGAGCACCCATAACTCAGTGGTAGAATCGCCGACTGATGGCAATTCCGTCTGGTTTCAATCCTGGCTAGGAGCGATCGGGTTTCTAACTGTACTGATGAGCTGTGATACAGCGAAACAGATCTGTCTGCGGATGACTATTTACGCTCTCACACCCCGATAGAGAACTATGTAGGAATGGTAGACTTTGAAAAAATAGTAGTTACTCAATACATCGTTTATTTAGTAATGAATTTGAACACTCTCGGCTACTGGCGTATCTTACATTGTATATAACACGCTAAATGTTCGCCTTCTTCTGCCGAACGCCTATAGTTCAGTGGTAGAATCGCCGACTGATGTCGGGTTTCAATCCTGGTTTCAATCCTGGCTAGAAGCAACCGGACTGATGAGCTCTGATATAGCGAAACAGATCTGTCTGCGGATATATATATATATATATATATATATATATATATATATATATATATTGAACTTATTTCTTTGAATATTATTTTCAATTGATACTCGTATTTGAGTAGATATTCTGTTTTTAATCAAATAATATATTTATTTCTACCGGCCTGATATTTTTTATTACGAAAATGTGTGTCATTCAGCAGGATTCGAACCTGCAACACCTATCAATTTGGGGGAAGCCACCAATTGATCTGAGGCGTCTTAGACCACTCGACCACGAATGATATCACAGTCTAAACGAAGTCAAATCAAGCCTATATAATTTTCGATTCTACGCAAATAACCATCTCTCCGCTGAAATGTATCGAAATGTCAACAAATATAAACAGACAATGTTACAGAAAATACCGAAGATTAACAAAGTGGAAATGAAAATATTTGTTTTAACGTTATTTTTAATCGGTACACGTATCTGAGTAGATATTCTGTTTTTAATCAAACAGTATATTTATTTCTACCGGCCTGATTTTTTACGATAAATTTTGCTACGAAATTTTTTTCATTCGGCAGGATATATGTATATATCAGAATTATCAATGGCAGACGCTATGCTTACGCAAGAAATGAAAAGGCATTTTTCGTGGCTATAAATGATAAAGATAGCAATTTAGAAATAGCATAGTTTTTAAAAGTTCCAAATGTCTTAGAGACCAAAGATGGAAATTCATCAACAGTATCAAAACGTAAGGAACATTCCAGACTCATTGATACCATAAGAACACCTGAATTTATTCAGCAAGTGTAGCACACCGTTGATTGCAATCCCAGAAGATTGATTATCTTGTGTGATGAGAAAAGTTCATTTTATATAAAAAATGGTAAAAGAAAATCGCTTAATCAGGTCTAAGAAGCTTCTAAACAAACTTAAAACTCCAGCAGAGAATGATGTCATTTGGTTCTTCTCAAATGAGGAAAAACTTTGTCTAAGATCAGAAAGTAAACATCAGAAATGTCAGATGTGCAGTCTCATAAAAAATTCCAAGAGTAATGCATACAAAATTTCCTGCAACTGTCATGCTTTTGGGGGTTGTCAGAAATGAAGGACTCCTCACTTTTTTTCCAATTAATTTTAGAGTGAACTCTCCTGACTACCTAGATGTTCTAAAAACAGTGGATAAGCTATGGATCGACGAAACGGAAGGCCTTGTGTGCTTCAAAAAGACACGGCACCAGCTCAGTCAGTTAGTTAAGTGCCATACGTGATACACGCTTGGGCGACCATGTCTCGAAAGAGACATGACTGACTGGGCAGAAGATTATTCCGCAGTAGGTTGCCATTGCTTTCTGCGGTAGACTGGTTGCCGACCAAGGCTATAGAACCCAATCTGTCCTGTTATTTGACCCATAACTGGAAGGAAGAGACGGATTAATATCTTTCCCAAGGGTATTTGCGCGTAAGTGAATACAACGGATTCAACTGGAATTCGAACTCGGCTCCCCGGCTTCTCGTTCCGAGCCGATACCCACTGCACCACAACGCACCAGCTTACAAGGCTCAAAACAACAAAACAATGGATGATGGAAAATTTGTATGATTACATTAACCCCTAACATTTGGCCTCTTAGCTCCTCAGATCTTGATCCACTGGACTACTATGCATGAAGCGTAGTTGAGGAAGAAGTTAATGCCCATCTTCATAGCATTAAAAGCCTCTATTGTCAGAGTAATGTACAATATGAACAAGGATCAACCAAGTAGACGATTTAAACCTTGCTGTATATCCATTGACCACGGCCATGGTATTATCAGCCAATCACTTAATATAAAACGTTCGGCATCTATTAACCGAGCAACATATACTGAGATCGGGTGAAGTTGATAAAATCTTTCAGGAAAATTGCTTTCTCTATAGTTGTTATCGCTCTTTCCAGTATTGATGGGGTGTTCCATCATAAAATTTATTTGAATTTGTTGATACTGGGAAACTCGCAGATTGTGTATTTACTCTATTTGTTACGCATCCGTAGGAATGGATGCATTATCCGTGACTCTCCAAGTAGGTTCAGGGATGCTGCAAACTCTCAGTTGTTTCATATATATATAGATATACTAGCACTATAGCCCGGCGTCGCTCGTGTGTAATGAAAGCTTTAAAACTAATCCATGGTCCTGGAGCTCAGACTCCGCCAAAAGAATATTTGAAATAACAAAATAATTGCGACAATTTACCAATCGCACATATATATATATATATATATATATATATATATATATATATATATATAAAAAAGTATTGTTGGAATACTATTCCTTGTCCAAAGAAACACTATTTTTAAAAAAGTGCTCAGTACAAAAGTAGAGCTAATAATATTATTTATTCATAAATTATAACATGGATATGTTACAATATCACTACAAAAGTAGCCATTTTGTTTGACACTTTTGTGTCTTGTCAAGTGATGTGATGGTTCTTAAATGAATGGTTTAAAAGTCTGAAAACGAGCGTGGAGGTATTAAAAATTTATGAATATATATATATATATATATATATATATATATATATATATATATATATTATAAATTATGTTTTAGAACATGTACATAATTTCTTCTATATATGTCATCTTCGCTACAATCATATGTTTGTTTCAATGTTGTGTTACCAACATTTCATCAGGAGGAAAGATCAAGAGTTGGAATCATCCTCTGTTTATATTTGGTTCGTTGTTGTTTTGGGGTTGGTTGGGGTTATTGATAATGAAGGGAATGTGTCTTCCGTTTTGACCGTTAGACTTTTGAAGAACTTGGTGTGTAAGTGCGAAATTGTTGATTAATGGCCTTACCTGTTGGAATGTACGTTTTTATCGGTCGGGTATATCTTTTGGTTAGGATTTCGAAGAAAGCGGTGTGTGGAGGGGTTTGATTACTTGGTCAGTATTGTGTGTTTGTGTGGGGTTTTTTTTGTGTGTGTGATTAAGAAACTTATCTTGTTTGTTGACCTTAAGAATTTTTTGGACGGCTTTATGGTTGGCTAGTGTTTAATTAATTTATGTGGCGAGGCTTTCCCTTTGGGGTACCTTAGATATACGTGATAGGGGTGGAGTGTTTTTTCTTTTTAACTTTGATTTTTCCTGTACGGGATATTTTTTTATTTATTTTATTTTTGTTTTTTCTATTTTTATTTTAGCGAGATAGGGTTTTTTATATATATTTTTTTTAATTTTATATTCAAGTTTGGAGTATTATTGTATTTAGGCGAAGTTATTTCAAGAAATCTAAACTTGTATTTTTTAAGAAGTAAATGCAAATTTGTATTTTATCAGTTTTTTATATAACGTTATATATTTAATCTTAATTTTGAGTTTAGAGTTTTATTTTTTCTATAAATTATCGTCTGGAATCCTATTTATGTCTTTTAATATTTTATTTATTTATTTATTTAGATATTTTTGTGGGTATTAGATCTTACTTTAAGGATTTATTAGATCGATTTTTTTCTATAGCATTTTTTATCTTTTATAATAAGAATATCTACTGAAAATTCCCAGTATTTTTTAGCATGATTGTATGGTTAGATCTTCAATGTGCTTACAGTTTATTTTTGTGTATGATATAATATCGTTTCTTATGTGTTTGTCTATGAGTGTATCAAATTTGATTAAAATCGGACCACTCGTTCTATACCCTTTTTTTCGATTATCGATTTTCGATATTTATCGGGGTTACCTCGACACAAAACCTAGCTAAGAACACTCGCAGACGCTTATAGTACAACTGTGTAAATTTTCAAGAAAATTGGTTCAGCCGTTTTGGAGTCTATAGGTAACGGATACACACAGTGACACACACACAGACAAAGTTCCATTTATAAATAAGTTTATATATATATATATATATATATATATATGTGTGTGTGTGTGTGTGTGTGTGTGTGTGTGTGTGTGTGTGTGTGCATATATTTGTTTTTCTTAAATTGGAGGTTCATTTCTCTGAGTGAATTTAAAACAGCGAGTTTAAAACATTCTAGAAATCTCGCTAATGAGAGAGGTGTTAAATCGACCCGTTGAAATGGCCATCCGATTTAAGAAAATCTTTCTTTTTTAGATGTAATAAATATTGGTTCTGTACATAAAATCAATATAATTACTCGGAGCCATCTGGTTGGATTAATGTTAACATAAATAAGATTCTTTCACACACACACACACACACACACACACACACACACACACACACACACACCTATATATATATATATATATATATGTCATAAAGTTTTGAATGTCACAAAAGTTTAAAGTCATAAAGGTTTAAATGTAAGTAATTTTCACTACCAACATCCAACATTGCCTGATGACGAGATTCTATCTGGAAGCATAGAAATTTCCATGTTGCAATGTACTTTTAATTCATAATTATATTATCATATTATGGTCTACAATATTTATTGCATTGAGCACTGTTTATAAAAAAAAATAAATGCTTGGGAAATCAAAATCGTAAAGCGTTGAGTCCTCCTCACCTGAATATATATGTATATATATATATATATATAGTCAACTGCAGACAGATCTTTTTCGCAGCTCATCAGCACGATCAGACACCCGGTTGTTTCTTGTCAGGATTGAAACCCGACCGAACTGACATCAGCCAGCGATTCTACCTCTGAGCCATGAAAAAGATAGAGAAAGGCAGATTTTAGCGTGTTATGTACACAATAAGAACACACGCCAGTAGCCAAGAGTGTTCAAATTCATTACTTAATGAATGATGTGTTGATGAGCGAGTAGCTACTGTTTAGAAAGTATACAATTTTTCAATAGTTCTCAATCGGCGTGCGAGAGAGTAAATAGACATCCGCAGACAGATCTATTTCATAGTATCACACGTAAATAAACATACGCATATATATATATATATATATATATATATAGTAAAGTAACAAATACACATAATCAATCCTCAAAATAAAAAGAACAAATAACGTAGAAATAAAAGAAAATGAATCCCACACAACCTCAACAGCAATTCCATCCACCTATAAATAGTAGTAAAATAAAAACTACACTTCCTTAAAAAAAAATCCATATATCCCAATATATGAATTATCTAAACGAAACGAAAAAGTGACCTGTCCAAAACTAAGCTACCCCACACCCTGCTCCTAACCCAAAGCGGTATCTCTATAACTAAAAACTGACGACTAGATCATACTAAACTCCCAACCCACATTCACTTACATCATTTTCATTAACAGCGGCGCCACTCCAATCACACATAGTTAGCAGTAAAATAAACAAAAAATGTCTACCCTTCCTAAAAAAAATACATACATTCCAAAATAAGAAGTCAGTCAGTTAAGTGCCATGCGCGATACACGCTTGGGCGATCATGTCTCGAAAGAGACATGACTGACTGGGCAGAAGATTATCCCGCAGTAGGTTGCCATTGCTTTCTGCGGTAGACTGGTTGCCGACCAAGGCTATAGAACCCAATCTGTCCTATTATTTAACCCATAACTGGAGGGAAGAGATGGATTAATACCTTTCCCAAGGGTATTTGCGCGTAAGAAGTACCTAGACAAAATAAATAAGGAAACTATCTTAAACTAAGCTATCTCTCCTAACCCAAGCCCACATTCACTTAAACATCATATCACCATAAATTAACCGTTTCGCCATTTAATTTTCATTTCAACTGATCACATAGCAGCTTCGAAACTCAAAAATTTGTGTGGTGATACTATGAATTTATAAACTATTCTAACAACCATTACATTATATATATATATATATATGTGTGTGTGTGTGTGTGTGTGTGTGTAGGTTAATGGGGTGAAGTTTTTCATTCAACCGAGCAGATTCATGCCGACTTCGAAGTTTCGTGAAGGCATTGTACGATGTTCTCACTACCCAGGGCTTATTTTTTAATCTGCAGATTGAAAAAAGTTATTTTGAGACATATACCTCTAAAATTGGATGTGCGTTGTGGCGCAGTGGATATCGGCTCGGAATAAGAAATCGGAGGAACCGAGTTCGAATTCCAGTTGAATTCCTTACATTCACTTACGCGCAAATACCCTTGGGAAAGGTATTAATCCGTCTCTTCCCTCCAGTTATGGGTTAAATAATAGGACAGATTGGGTTCTATAGCCTTGGTCGGCAACCAGTCTACCGCAGAAAGCAATGGCAACCTACTGCGGGATAATCTTCTGCCCAGTCAGTCATGTCTCTTTCGAGACATGATCGCCCAAAGCGTGTATTGCGCATGGCACTTAACTGACTGACCTCTAAAATTATTTGATGGAAAGGCACAATAAATTGAAAAAAAAATTTTATTAAATATCGGATTAAATGGACTTATGATAAAATTAATTTGCCTCTATCACTTTCGATGTAAATGTCTGAACTCCAGTGCTTCAGTTTAGCGATTTTTTCATTCAATCATTTCTATTTAACAATCCAAGGAAAGATCATTTTTGTGAAATAAATTTTCTATTAGATCTAATATTTCCCATAATTCTTCAACATATTTTAAATCTAATTTTATCTCTCACTCTGTTGGCGAACCAAGAATACCACAGCGCATGCCTAACGCGCATGCGTAATGAAGTCGTTAAAATTGTCTCTGAGCAGCAAATCAACCGCTTGGGAATCCAATGACGTCATCGAAGTATTGCTTGCTTCTTGCCTGAAAGTAGGGAAAAATCAGTTATTTCAAGAATGTACGTGTTCCTATTTAAAACGAGGCTTTAAAAAAGTCCAAGAGATCGACCTTTCCAATTTGGATTTTAGTTTTATTTATACTAATAAACTAATATTTTTTGAATGTTGAATTAGTATCTAATTCGTATGAAGATTGGAGACTAATTTTAAAATCTATTTTTTCTAATACCTCCATGGAACTTAATTAAATATTTTAAAAAATACACCGTAAGATTGACTTAATCTAATAATTTATAAAGATGACGAATTTAAATGCGTTTTTAGAATGATTTTATGAACTACGAATATGATGAGTAAACATATCAGACATAATATTAAAAATATCAACTTATGTGCGTTGTGGTGCAGTGGATATCGACTCGGAACGAGAAATCGGGAAGCCGAGTTCGAATTCAAGTAGATTTCGTTGCATTTACTATTGTGCAAGACAAATCAATATCTTGGAAAAGGTATTGATCCGTCTATTCTCTCACCTGCTATTGGTTAAATAGCAGGACAGATTGAACTCTGTTGACTTTATTGGAAATCAGTCTACCGCAGAAAGTAATGGCAACCTACTGCAGGAAAATTTTCTGCACAGTCAGTCATGTTTATTTTGATACATAATCGCCGAAGCGTGTATCACATATGGCGCTCAACTGAGTTTAGTTTGTAAATTAGCCTTACTCTCTCAAATAACCTTAAAAGAAATGACGACATGGAATCCCTTGCTGCATCTACTGCTAGCAAGGCTGGTTCATTGTGTCGGGTCAAGAAGTTTTTCTCGTCAGAATTCATTTACAAGTCGGGGATACCAGAATCAAGCAGGTACAAAAATTTAAATACCTAGGAAGCGTTATAACAGAAGACGGAAAGTGCGACACAGAGATCCGAAGGCGAATTGGTATGGCGAAGGAGGCATTTCAGAAGTTGAGTAAAATATTAAGAAACAAGACAATTTCGCTAGAAACTAGGAAGAGAGTACTGGATTGCTACGTGATGTCCGTCCTTCAGTATAGCAGTGAATGCTGGACAATACCATCAAAGATGAAGGAAAAACTTGAAGCAACTGATATGTGGTTCTACAGAAGGATGCTGCGAATATCATGGATCGAGCATGTGAGCAAAGATGAGATCTTAGAAATGATGGAAACAAAAAGGAAATTAATACTGAGCATCAGGAAGAGACAGCTGAAGTTCCTGGACGCGCAATGAGGAAGGAGGGCTTGGAGAATCTGATACTAACAGGCCAAATAGAGGGGAAAAGAGAGAGGGGAAAGCAACGGATAACATATTTGAAGGACCTAATCAGGTGGATGACGGAATGAGGATTGCATGGTGTAACAGGAGAAGGCGTGCATAGAGACACCAGGGATAGGGAAAAGTGGAAGGTCATGATCGCCTACGTCCTGAAGGGATAAGGCACATAGAAGATGTGTTTGTACATTAAATACTGTTGCCATATTATGTTGGGTGCTCCTGCTATTCCTCTTGAGGTTCTCGAAGGAAGAAATGTTACTGGTGCGCAGGGGGCTGCAGTAATAGAATAAAAAAGATGCAGGAGATCTCGTAGAAAGGATAAGAGAAGGATGGGAATCAACTGATAAAATTTTGGAGATTGTAGCTATCAGAGAAGCAAGCAAATGGAAGTGAGTCCCACAAAGAGGAAGTGTGTGCAAAGAATTTATTAGAGTAGAAGAGGAGCTTACATTTATTTATCTCACCAATAAAATGGTGAGATCTTGACACCAATTTAGTAACACGAGTAAATAAATGTGGACGGGGTACCAGGTAAGAAAAACTCGTAAAAACAGTTGCCATGAAAATACTTGTAGAAAAAACAAAGGGAAGCCACATCACATCGGTGAGAAAGTGACTGAAGGCGGGTTGCTAAGTCAGGATCGATTATATTGCAGATCCTCCTTTGTATTTTGACGAGAACCTCAAGCTAAATACCAAGAGCATTTAACCAAATATGGCAACAGTATTCAATGGACGGACAAATGGTAGGTTTATAAATGTGCAAAATGAATTCTGGCGAAAAAAACATCCTGGCTAGACACATTGAACCAACCTTCCTAGCAGTAGATGGAGCCATGAATTTAATATAATTATCTTTGAGGTTATTTGAGAGAGTGAGGCCAAGGAGGCGCAGTGCGTTGCTTTTAGGAGTCAAGTGTCATATATTTTAATTTCTAGGGGACATAACGAAGGAATATTTTTTTATCATTTCACCCCCAAGCAAGGCCGAAATGCCACTGATTCGTAGAGGTTTACATTAAGTGAAGAAACTATAAAAGACAGATGGGAATCAAGAGGATGGATGGCAATTGATGTTGCATTTAAACTTTTAGAGATTGTAGTTATCAAGGAAGCATACAAATGGAAGTGAGTTCCACACACGAGAAGTGCGAGAAAATAAACTACTAGAGTAGAAGAGAAGGTTGCATTTAACTTGTTCTACGGTGAGTGGGACCTTAATGCCAATCTAGTAGAACGAGTAAATACATGTAATTAATATACCAGGAAATAAAGCTCATCAGAGCAGTTTAAATAAAAATACTTGTAGAAAAGACAGAGGGAAGCCACATCATGTCGGTGAAAAAGTCGGACTGTCGAGTCAGGATCGGTTCTATTGCAGATCCTCCATTGGATTTTGTCGAGAACTTTAAAGTGACAAGAAACGGCAACAGTATTTAAAGTACTACTCAATTTAATATCCAATTTCGTATTCAATTTAGTATTCAATTTTGATAAATAAAAAAAAAACCTAGGTTATTTCACTAGTGAATACCATCAATATTCACAATTCTCACGATTAGAGTAAAATGGAACACTGTTGACATTATTCGAACTATTGTCCTCATATTAATTTCCGTTTCTACGACGTTTCGGCATTGGTACACCCCAGCCATCTTCAGGCGTTAAGAATTTGAACCGAACCTTTTCTTACGATCGCAGAGGTATATCATTCTTATTCCTTGTGAGAAGCCTCTTTTGGTAGTCATGAGTTAATTGTGAGTTCTACCTCATCTCAGAAATATAGACAAATACTAAAATGGGACAGTGTTAAATTAAACAATTAAAAAATAATGACGTGTGTTTAAACTTATTACCGAAGAGTTGTTTTAAGTCTATGATGAGTTGCTAAATAAACTATCAAGTTTCTGCATATAGAACTTTTGTTTTTATTGCCTATTTCGCTTCCTTTTTATCAAGTGTAGGATTTTGCTCAACGCCCTATCTTCAGTTTGCTAAGATTATAATTAAATCCGGCATTATATACCGCTAATCCTGCCGTTTCATTCACTTAATAATAGAATAAATTAGGTTTTGTGGCCTTGGTTGTCAACCGGTCTACCGCAGAAACTAATGGAAACCTACTGCGAGAAAACCTTCTGAAGAGTCAGTCATGTTTCTTTCAAGATGTGATCGCCCAAGCGTGTATCACGTATGGCACTTAACTGAGTTTAGTTTGGAAATTGGCATCTCGCTCTCAAATAACTTCAAATGGAATGACTACATTGAATCAATAGCTCCATCTACTACGGGAAAATCTTCTGCCCAGTCAGGCGTGTCTCTTTCAAGCGTGTATCACGTGTCGTAATTAACAGACAGAATCCTGACAAGGACGCATTCCAAAATCTAAGTGGATTATTTAGAGACAGGGATATTTCGTTATAAATCAAGAAAAGATTATTGGCCTGTTACGTGATATGTGTCCTCGTATATTACAGCAAATATACTAGAAATCCTCTCAAAGATGAAAAAGAGACTCAAAGCAAAAGAAATGGGGTTCTACAGAATGATACTGAACATGTGAGCAACGACAAGGTTTTGAAGAGATTGTATAAAAAAATAATAAGTTTATACTTAACATCAGAGACAGCTGAAGTTTCTGGAATACGTAATGAGGATGCAGGGCTTAGAGAAGCTGATACTCACAGGGTGAATAGAGGGAAAGTAAGAGGTAAAAGCAGTACATGACATACATGATGGAGGGCTAAGCAAGATTTACGAGAAATAACAAGTTAAATATATTAAGAGCCACAAAAACAGGAAGATGTGGAGGGCTATCATCGTTTACGGCATATAAAAGAATAAGATTTACAGATGCGGATGAAGATGAGGCACATGGAAAACTAAAATGGATTTTTTTCATTATTTTTCACTTTTTTCTTTTAAGCTTTTTAATATTTCCTATACGTTTTCTTAGTAACAAATTGCTTTCTCTTTTAATTAATATATCATTTTTCTTAATTAAAATTGTGGTCAGCCCCGGGACCTGATGAGTAATCATTACATCGAACTTGTCTTGTTTTTTAAATATCAATTTTCTGTTCACACAATCATTTATTTAAATTCAATAAGATTTACATATAGACAGGATGATTGAAAAGAAAGTCCACCATTTTAAAACACTTATAATTTATTCATTAACTACAATTTTTACAAGAAATGTATATGAGATGAAGGCTTTATTTAATATTCGATATGGGCACCAGATTTCTCTATCAGCTTCTCGAGCCGTCCAGGAATCTCGTCACCGATTTTACCAGAAACTCTTGTGGTCTGAAACTCATAACTTCTTTTATTCGTCCTTCAAAGTCTTCCAAAAACTTGGTTTGGTATAATAGACTTACTACTTTGACCAAACTCAAAGAGCAAAGATACGTTACGTCACGACACCTAGCTGGTTAGTCACGCATAAAATAGTGAGTTACTTTTCAATAAGCCTGCATATCTAAAGTTAGAGATGCTGAAAATATAGAGAATGATAGATAAAAAGTGAGAACCGACGGGAATATATATATATAGTCATCCGCAGACAGATATGTTTCGGTGTATTACAACTCATCTGTACGGTTAGACTCCGATTGCTTTTAACCCATGAGTGAAACCCGACCGAATTGGCGTCATTCAGCGATTCTACCTCTGAGCTATGGGCGCTCGGTAGAAGAAAGCATATTTTTAGCGTATCATGTATCATACGCCAGTGGCCAGAGTGCTCTAATTCATTACTGAATGAGCGATATATATATATATATATATATATATATATATATATATATATTGATTGATTGATTGATTGACTGATTGATTAAGTGATTGATTATTTAGTCTTAGTCATAATAAAATTAGACCAGTACACAGTTGTATTAAAAAGTGTTCAATACAATTATATTGTAAAAATTTTGAATCAACCAAAGACACCTTTACAACGAGATGGTTCAATCCCGTTCCACATCTTGTCCATTTTCTTAAAATAATAGTTATTTCTTTTTTACCTTTATTTAGTTATGTTGAATAAGGTGGGAAAACGGCTAGCTAGCCCGTGTGTATTCAATGTGATATACCGTAAGCGATATCATATCACGTTGAATACACCGGTTCTCGTTCGATCACCGAAGTTAAGCAACGTTAGCCTGGTCAGTACTTAGATGGGTGACCGCTTGGGAATTCCAGGAGCTGTAAGCGTTCAGTGACGGATGTGCGTTGTGGTGCAGTGGATGTCGGCTTGGAAGGAGAAATTGGTGAGCCGAGTTCGAATTCCAGTTGAGTACCCTGCATTCACTTAAGCACTAGTACCCTTGGGAAAGGTATTAATCTGTCACTTCCCTCCAGTTATGGGCTAAATAACGGGATGGGGCCTGGAGGCAACCCATCTAGTGTTGGTGTCACAATAAAAACACCATTGGTCGCCCTGGCGAATCATCAAGTATTCAACTATTTGACAAGATTATGAATTTCGCTACAGATTGCGCCAGGGTTTCCAATGCACAGATTATAATGAAGTTGGTGTAGTGGGTTCTATCTCGGCCAAGGCCGCAGGACGACGACGAGCTAGCCTGTTTTTAATTTTATTTTTTCAAAATATTATCATCATAGGTGGTAATAATAAATAGTTTTGTCTAATTTTAGCAGTCATGAAGTTTAGTACCAGCAATCATATTTTTATATGCACACACACACACACAGACACACACACACACATACATATATATATATATATAATACAAATAAAATAGAATCCGTAAGCTTACACTAATCAAAATAAACATAAATATCGAAAAAATGCCAACAAACAGAATCTAAATCCGTCCAAATCCGACGAGAAATATTTCGTCGGATATTGGGGATGAAAAAAAGAAACCAACGGAACAAGAACAAACAATCAAGCATCCGCAGGAAAGAAAAAAAAAACCAAGATGGAACCTAAACACCAGAAAAAGTGCTCCATATGAAAGTACGAAAGTACGGAACTAGAGCAAGAACACCTATATATATATATATATATATATATATATATATATATATATATATAGGTGGTTAACAGATACTGGCTTAAAAAAGTCAGTATGATATACTAACTACCCGAAGATTGCTGAAATGCATGGATCCCAGAATCGTTACATAAACGTAGGATACTATGCATATTTATTTATTTCTTATTTTGCTCTGTTATACTACATTGAGCTCTGTACCATTCACTCCAGATTTATATTTATATATTGATGCGTATATACGCGTATACACACACACACACACACACACACACACACACACACACACACACATATATATATATATATATATATATATATATATATCAGCATGCAGTGTGGATATAGAAGAATCCAAAGGAGTATATTGTATATGCAGTGGTAGGGTAACTCTCTAAGAGAGCTCTAAATATATATGTATATGAATACATATAGAGCAAATATAAGAAAAATTAAGGCAGACACGTTATTTCATGGTGAATCGGATGTATAGTCCTATTTCAGGCGAACCATCATCAGCTACCGTCTTTATTTTACAAAGAATTTTACACGAATGAGATTCACAAAGACCAAGAGAAAAAAGACGAATAAAAATAACACTCCCTCTCTTAAAAGAGAAAATATAAGATAAATACATCAGTTCGGCGAACACACACATATTCATACATAAGCATATATATACGCAACATATAATCAGAGGACACGCGTAGCGGCGGATGTCAACAAAAGTTCGAAGATACATTCAGTCTGACAGTTGGATTGCAGACCCGTAGATTTGAAACGTAAAGAAAGTGCGTTTAGTGAGACAGAGTGAGAGATAGAGAGAGAGCCTTAAAAAGAAAGGGTAAGTATCTTAAAGCGTAAACGAAAAGGGAAGAAGAAGAAGAAAGAAGAGAGGAATAAATTTAAAATAGAAAGAAAAGATGGCAGGAGAAAATGAGAAAATAAAAATAAATAAATAATATAAATTAACGGTGAAAGAAATTGGAGTCTAAAAATTTAAAAATATATTTAAGAATTTAAGAGATCATAGTTAATATGTTGTGATCACAAAATACTTACATCACTATATAAACAAAATTATATATATATATATATATATATATATATATATATATATATATATTATAATGATGTTTAAGAACATGTACATAATTTCTTCTATATATGTCCTCTTCCCTACAATCATATGTTTGTTTCAGTGTTTGGATTTAAACACTTCCTCAGGGGAAATAAAGGTTTGGAATCATTCTCTGTTTATATTTGGTTCGTTGTTGTCGTGGGGGTTGGTTGGGGTTATTGGTAATTAAGTGAATGTCTCGTTTTGATCGTTAGACTTTTGAGGCATTTGGTGTGTAAGTGTGAAATTGTTGATTAATGGCATTATCTGTTGGAATGTATGTTTTATCTTTTTATCGGTTGGGTATATCTTTGGGTTAGGATTTCTAAGAGGGCGATGTTGAGTGGTCATTTTTATGGTTGGCTATCATTTAATTGGTTGATGTCTGCTGTTAGTGGACCTAATTCATGCATTTACTTTGATCCTGTGTTTAGGTTTTCATAGACGTGATAGGGGTGGGGTGTTTTTTCTTTCCAATTTAGATTTTTCGGGTATATATATATATATATATATACATAAAATGGAACCTGTTGTATGCAACCACCCCTACTGTCATAAAGAACTGGTCGCATACGGCAGGTGGTCGTTTACTAAAGACTCCTTACCTACCTACCCCCCCCCCCCCCCCCCCCCGATATTATATTTCACTCTTCAGAATGTACATATTTTAGTATTTTAATATGTAATCTGGGAGTAAATTAATGAGAACATAAGATGGCCTAACTTTGAAAAAATTTATTCAGCACCATTATTTTTTTAACATTAAAAACATATTTACAACGGTTAACAAAAGAAATATAAATTATTTATTCACACTGGCGTAGGTTTACAAAATCAATTATTTCAGTCTGTGTGGTGTTTTTTGTTGTTTTTTTTTTTTTGTAATGTGACGAATTCGATTCTAATTGATGTTGGCACTTATTGCTTATAAAATATGTACGTTGGAAAAGTTTGCGGTGTATAGTTTTTCAATTTTTTCTTAGAAGTGATAGTAAAAGAGAATCTGTGATAATTTATGGAAAAATAACCAACATACAAGAAAAAAAATGACAACGATCAGGGGAGAGAGAGAGAGAGAGAGAGAGCGATGAGGGAGAAATATATATAGAGAGAGTAAAACGACTTAGAAAAAATAAAGACAATGAAAGCCATAAACATTAAAAATTTAAATTTCACATAGTTGTGATTTTTCCCCTACGCCCGAATTTATCCAAATTGGTACAGAAACCGACAAATCTCTTGAACTTGTCAAATGTAATAAGTACATGTTAATACAAGACAGCAGCCGTTTGACCACCGCCATTTCAACAAATAATAAACATTTGACACTTCACTACAATAACAAAACAACGAGAAAGTGTTTTGGCTTAGATTAAAGGAAAATGAAATAGATTACTTAAACTCTTCTAATTTAGAAGTTAAGACTGTACTGCTAAAATGAATTTTTGTTAAAGTGGTCGCTTGACCAGTGATTTTTATTCTTTCATGCTGGTCGGTGGTCGCGTTTTTGAAGAGGACGCTCACTAGGGGTCAACTAACATTAGCAAATCGTCTGTGCATAGAAAAACGGTCGTTAATAGTAAGTGGTCGCTGACGACGGGGGTCGCATACACCAAGTTCCACTGTATATATATATATATATATATATATTTTTTAATCCAGATATTTTAATCCAAGTGAAAAAAGCAGGAAGGCAAATTCCAAAAACCCGATCCTAATTAATATTAAAAATTTTATTTTAATATTAAAAAATGATACAGGAAGAGAGCTCCATGTAATAAAATATTACAGAGCAAATATATATTAAAAAGTATTAATTCAATGATGTTGAATGACCATTTCGATGTGAAAATCCCCACGGGGGATAACACATCACCTCAGCAACCGAAAAATCCTTTCAGAAACTGGAGAAAAAAATCACTCTAATTTTCCTAAAATTAGACTGATTTTTCTCCAGTTTCTGAAAGGATTTTTCGGTTGCTGAGGTGATGTGTTATCCCCCGTGGGGATTTTCACATCGAAATGGTCATTCAACATCATTGAATTAATCCTTTTTTAATTTATATATATATATATATATATATATATATATATATATATATATAAGCAGGGTAATTGAAAAGTAACTCCCTATTATGAAATACTTATAACTTATTACAATTTATTCATTTATTACAAGAAATGGAAAATGGAAGAAAGCTTATTCAAAATTTGACATAGGCACCAGATTTCGCTCCCAGATTCTTGAGCCGCCCAGGAATCACTTCGACGATGTATTAACCCTGCGTGTTCTTCCGAAGTCTTGGTTTGATATAGTAAACTTGCTCCTTTAAAAAACCGTAAAGAAGAAAATCATCGAGTAATAAGCGAGGACTCTTGGCTGGCCACTCATATGTAGGGAGTTACATTTCAATCACCCATTTCAGTTGGGGTTAATACAGCTCCTGTTCTCCTTCCTGTGAAGAGTAGGCAAAGCTCACAAGATATGTTATCTTCACCCGTCTGAGGGCGGTTTGGGTATGTTCCTTTACCAGATATGTATGCAACCATATGAGAACGTCGCCTTCTGAAAGGAAGTCGTCCATCCTTGAGAAGTGTGCACTTGTGCGAAGAAGAGGTCCGGATGGCGGCCGTCCGTCGTCGGGGAGGTCGGGGAGGTCGGCTCGTCGGTGTTGGTCGGAGGGTGGCTCTCGCTGTCGGTAACGGTGGTGGTGGTGGTGGCTGTCGGCGGGTTGCGGGTTTTTGCTCGCATCTTCCGCTGCTGCTGCTGCCGCTGTCGCTGTCGGCGTCGGTCGTCTCGCTTGCCTTTCGCCGGCGGCCTCCATCTCTTCGGTGGCTGGCGCGCTTTGCTGTCCGGTTTTCTGGCCTTCGTCGTGACCGGCTTCGTTCGGTGTCGTCGAACCTGAAATACCGCCACTTCCATCGTTTCCTCGCTCACCCGGTGAAAAAGGGGACGGGTCGCTCGGCGGCCCTCTTGCTTCTTCTATCACAATTGATTAAAAAATTTACAAAAATTGGATAAGAATTCAACTTAAATTCAATGTAGCGTCGGATTTCTCTATATTTTGATTGGTTAATAAATTCGATATGTTTTCAGTAGCCATGGATAATATTATATTTTTTAATTAATCAATAATAAATCATTTTTATTAGATAATTGGTTTTACAAATTTTGCCACATGCGGACGTTGTCCAAAACAAATTGGATGCACAATCATATATATTGACCAATTAGAAGACAGGGAAAACTTGATCCGATTCTTGGTCATTAGAAAATTTATATACGCGTGATTTTTGCCTTTTTCTCTTCAGAGGGCTTTCGAAGCGTCCCCGGAACGTAAATATTCTCGACCTGGATTTCTTACCCTTTCACTTTCTCCTCCGGCAACGAAAGGATGAGAGTGGTGATTAATAACTGGACGTCCAATCAACTTTAAATAGCATTTCTCATTCTCTGATCTTCTTTTTAGTGCTGCGTTCTATATCTCTCCTTCTTCCTCATGCACTAGACAAAGACCTACATCTGTCTAAACAGTAAAAAATAGAACACAATTTCCTCACTGCATCTTTCTCTCTCTCTCTCTCTCTCTCTCTCTCTCTCTCTCTCTCTTTCTTCCATCTGTACATTTGTTGTAGAGTGGCTGATACCCCTGAAACACTCTCAAATATAGAATGACCCATGATATGAAATGGTTTATTTAAGTAAAGAATAGTAACATTTGTAGGAATGAACCAAAATGACCTCAGGTCAGATACTACTACCATGCAGAGAATACATTGTTTCTTTTACCATCTCTGTCTCTAAATAACTCCCAAGAACTAAGATACCCAAATCTATTCCCTTTTCTTTCTCTGCTACTATTTCTCTTTCCCCTACTCTCTCTCTATCTCCCTGACCCATGCCTGACCTAAAGGATTGGCCAGTCCCTCTCCGGCTTCTAAGCAGGCAACATGTGTTCTGTTGCCAGCAGACACTTAACACGAAAATATGTAAAAAGATAAAAAATAAAATATTCCTCTCAACACTAATATTTGTATCCACTTCTTTGTCAATTATACCCACAAAGATACCAAAGTATTACACATTTAATGTCATTCGAGTAATATTCGGACTGACTACTTCGGCGACTATTGCGATCTAAACCTCTCATCTCTGTGTTGTATATAACTATTGTACTGTTTTGTGTATATCCGTTTAGCACCTGATATTGCGCGGATTAATACCGCGGCACACTTTCTCTGTGTATCGTATCCACCTTTTAAACTACTAATCCAATTAGGCCCAAATTTTGTCACATGCCATTTGATGGTTAGTACTTAATAAAAATCATATTAATGTTTTATTAGTGGCGCCATCTATATGCCAGGCCCAATATATATTGAGTTATATATATATATATATATATATATATATATATATATATATATATATATATTAAAAAAGGATTAATTCAAAGATGTTGAATGGCCATTTCGATATGAAGATCCCCACGAGGGATAACACATCACCTCAGCAATAGAAAAATCCTTTCAGAAAAAGGATTTTTCTGTTGCTGAGGTGATGTGTTATCCCCCGTGGGGATCTTCATATCGAAATGGCCATTCAACATCTTTGAATTAATCCTTTTTTAATATATATTTGCTCTGTAATATTTTATTACATGGAGCTCTCTTCCTGTATCATTTTTTAATATTAAAATAAAATTTTTAATATTAATTAGGATCGGGTTTTTGGAATTTACCTTCCTGCTTTTTTCCCTTGGATTGAAGTATTTGAATTAATATATATATATATATAGCTTTAAAAAGAAATACATATGTCGCATTTCTCCTTATTTTGATTGTTTTACAAATCAAACACACATCTATGCGTTTTCAGGAACCAATGAGAAGAGGAGTTACATTTTTGAATTAACATTTTTGAATTATTAAAAAATAAATCATTTTTATTAGATGATTGGTTTTAAAAATTTTGCCATATGCGGACGTTGTCCAAAAAAATTGGGTGCACAATAATATATATTGACCAATTAAAAAACAGGAAAAAAAACTTGATACTATTCTTGGTCATCAGAAATCTTATATACGCGTGATTTTGCCTTTTTCACTTCAGAGGGCATTCGAAGCGTTCCCGGGATGTAAATATTCCAGACCTGTATATCTTGCCCTAAAGTCATTATTAATAATTGGACGTACAATTCACATTGACAGGTATTTCTCACTCTCTCATCTTCCCTCTTGTGCTGCGTTCTGTATCTCCCCTTCTGCCTCCTTCAACAGACAAAGACCTGCATCTGTCTAGACATTCAAAAAGTAGACGGCAAATTCCTCACTATATCACTCTCTCTCTCTCTGTCTCACCTATACTTTTCTTCATCAAACCTGCCCAGCATCAAATAAAGAGAGGAACAAACTCAACATACAAAAGCTTACTCCTATGCGTGCATCCATAAACAAATATCTACAAGACTTTACATCAAAACCATTTCCTCCTAAATTTAAGAGAACTGAATGCGAGTTGTGGTGCAGTGGATATCGACTCGGAACATATAGCACATAACTGACTGAATGAAGATGTTGGAAACATAAGTAAATCTTCTACTGGGCAAAAAGTAGGGGATCAGTTTTCTATTGTTATTAAGTAATAAACTGATCCCCCACTAATTACTACTTATTAATACAATCCGTCTCTTCTACCTTCAGCTATAGTTTAAAGAGCAGGATAAAAAATCATCTTCCCAGTCTGGCATGTCTCTTTCGTGACATGATCGCCCAAAACGTGTATCACATATGGCACATAACTGACTGAATGAAGATGTTGGAAACATAAGTAAAGCTTCTACGGGGCAAAAAGTAGGGGATCAGTTTTCTATTGTTATTAAGTAATAAAACGATCCCCCACTAATTACTACTTATTAATACAATCCGTCTCTTTTACCTTCAGCTATAGTTTAAAGAACAGGATAGAAAATCTTCTGTCCAGTCAGTTATGTCTCTTTCGAGACATGATCGCCCAAGCGTGTATCACGTATGCCACTTAACTGACTGACTGAACTTTAAAAAAATATTATTGCAGAGAAAAACTTTCCAAGGAATTTTTTACACTCAATTATAATTTTTATAAACAACAAAATTTGTTGATTAATAAATCTTTTTTATTCTTTGATGCCTTTAAAAACATTCTGATATATTAAATGTGGGGAGTTTTGTAAATTTTTACTCAAGGCCATTTTCGTAGAAACAGACAAACTCTCCTACAAACGCCACTGGAAACTACGCAATCTTAAGGTATCAGCACAGTTGCTAGGCTACAAAAATCTCCTAAGCTGACCAAGCATAGAAATGAATACAATATGAGAAACAAAAATACGAAGTGTCAGAGAAAATCATTAGTGTCAAAATTGCAATGTAAGCTCTGGTAAAAAAAATTTTGAAAAAATCATTAACATCAAAAAATTGTAATATAAACTCTGGTAAAAAGTATTACTGGACATTACGTTCATAAATCCCCAAAATTCAGTTGTTCTTGTCCTTAAGGACACATGGCCGAGTAGATATAGACATTGGTTAATTCATGTGACTTGACCCAAACAGTTATGGGTTCAATATAGTTAACTGATGACTACCAGATGTTGCTGTAGCCAAGGAATAAGAACGATATATCCCAGTAATTGTAATAAAGAGTTTGGTTCGAAATTCAATTGGCGCTAGAGATGAGGATAATAGACTGAATAATGTAAATACTGTCACCAATAAAAATTTATTAAAACTTCACCTTTACCTCTAAGCGAACAAAAGAAAAGGCACAAAGTGTATCGGAATATTCAAACAATTCTAGGATTTGTGATGAAGAAGAACCATTGCAAAAGACTTTCAGTTACAAGGTCAATGGATTGCAGTATATTATTACGCCAACTGGTACTTTGACCAAGTCATTGGTATTATATCTCTGTTCAATGTTGTAATCAAAATTTTAATTACAACTAAAGGCAAATTTATTTTTTATGGTCTTTTTTATGTCCAGTCTACGTTGACATACATTTCTCTTCTCTCCTTCTCTTTCATTCAATGGACAAAGACCTACATCTGTCCAGACATTCAAAAAGTAGACGACAAATTCCTCACTACATCACTCTCCCTCTATCTCTCTCTCTTTCTCTCTTTCTCTCTCCCTCTCTCTCTCTCTCTATATATATATATATATATAGTGTATCGAGGCAGCAAATAATTTCCAAAGCATATACTGTTAAATATAAGAGACAATGAATGTCTATTGTGTTTAATCATGAGCCGTTCTAAACGTCGTATTTTGACTTTAATTTCAATTGAAAATAAAGACAAAAATTCTCCAACATTTGGATAATATTTTGTAATACTTTTCTGGTGTAGTGGAACTTAGAGCTACTGTGACTACTAACGCGGTATTATCTTGATAACTTACTGATCTCTTCCGGTACTCTCCGATAACTGACGTATCTCACTATATGTATACTCCCGTCGAGTCCATTATCATAGAAAATGGGGAGATCCCACAAATATATATATATATATATATATATATATATATATATATATATATATATATATATAAAATCCAAAAAGGGTGGGCAAATAAGTAAAATCCCAAAAACCAGAATATTAATTTTATTAATATTAAACTTGATCAAGGTGGAGCGCTTGATGTAAGTAGTATTATATATTTACTGAGCCAAATATTTATAATATGTCAAAAAACATTAAAATTTACATTCGTTGAATAGCCATTTTAGCGAAAAAATCTCGCTTTATCAACAATGATGGAAAACAAATAAATTTGTTTTCGATCGTTGCTGATGAAGTGAGATTTTTCTCGCTGAAATGCTCATTGAGCGAATTTAAATTTTGAAATTTTTGACATACTATATATATATATATATATATATATATATATATACACACACACATACATATATATATATATATATATATATATATATATATATATATATAAATTGTGTGTATTTTGGCAGCATTTTTTCATTAATGCAGGTTTCATTGAATAATATAGACAAGTTTTGTCTATTAATTTTGTGTAGGATCCGTTCATACCGTCTGATATACTTGATGGTGATGTCATTGAAAGACAACAAAAAATCACAGTATTTGTTGAATTTTTTATCGGGTCTAAGCTTTCGGCTCACATAAGCCATTATCAAAGAGTAAATATTAACACACAGTAAACATAGAACATTTAAGCTATTTATTAACAATAAAGATAATTGAATTGAAATATAAGTCCATCCCTACCCTGGCGGATGGCCGAAGACAGTGACAAAATAGTGGTGTTTATATATATATATATATATATATATATATATATATATATATATATATAAATATATATATATATATGACCGCAAATCATTCGTTTTTGAGTTATTAATTTTAAGGAAGTTTACAGTAGATGTGACTGCGTTGTCTTATAGATTAGTTTACATTTGTCAATCGTGTAAATTTTGGCTTGTCTGTCGTCACGTTTAACGTGTGAAGTATTGAGTTAAGTGAGAAGTGGCAAGATATTCATATCGTGAACAGGCAGATACGATTTTTACATACGACCGCGCGAAGAGTAACGAACACCAGACAGTATCAGATTGTAATCCCAGACCAAAAGCAGCCGTGTCATCTAACCTTTGCCGCCTTGATGAGACAGGATCCGTGGCACCACAAACTATGGATTGAGGAAGACTGATTGTACATTTAACAAGCATGTTTGTGTTGGCTTTTGTCCTGTTTTGGTGTAAGCGACCCACCTCCAAAGTTTGTAAATGTACTTTTTGATACAACATATAAGCAGTTACATTTTCAAAATTTGATTGCTTAATTCATTCGGGAATAAGATGAGACAAACTACAGAAATAGTGTGCCCGAGATCTTTTAAATTACTGTGTTGTTGATGCTATCGAAAAAATTGGAATTCTCACATCAACAATGGTTGAATCTAATGGCATTTCCAAATGAACTAATTGGTATCGCGACACGAAAAATCTGTCTGTAGAATTGGCTATTTCCCTTGATGAAAAATATCATCTGAGAGAGATAAACTCTTAATAAAGAGACATTTGAGATTTTTTTGGGCGATGGTAAAAAATATCATGTCTTCAATTTTTTTAATGGAATTTCAGAAGTGAGTTTATTATTCCTATAAACTAATTCGTAGGCATATATGTCTGAGTAAATATACCTTGTATTATGATCCGTAAAAGCGGTAGTGGAAAAATTGTTAAGATGCACTTGGTTCAAAAACTGTTTCCCTGATAGAGCTCAGTGTAATACGACCAGCAAACCAATAGTCGGTCGGCGGCATAAAATAAAGTCGGACTATTGAACTTGCAGACTAACGTTATAGAAACACAAGCAAGTAGTAAAGGGAAATAAAACGTTTAGAGTGGGTAAAAGAAGAGATATTTATTTTAAAAATATGGAGATGTGGCGTTCTGAAGAAGGCCGGAGCGTACGAATGGCACCAGAGATGAGCATAATAGACTGAATAATGTAAATACTGTCACCAACAAAAATTTATTAAAACTTCATCTCTCTCTCTCTCTCTCTCTCTCTCTCTCTCTCTCTCTCTCTCTAAGTGAACAAAAGATAAGAAAAGGCACTAAGTGTATCGGAATATTCAAACAATTCTAGGATTTGTGATGAAGAAGAACCATTGCAAAAGACTTTCAGTTACAAGGTCAATGGATTGCAGTTTATTATTACGCCAACTGGTACTTTGACCAAGTCATTGGTATTCTATCTCTGTTCAATGTTGTAATCAAAATTTTAATTACAACTAAAGGCAAATTTATTTTTTATGGTCTTTTTTTATGTCCAGTCTACGTTGACATACATTTCTCTTCTCTCCTTTGGACAAAGACCCACATCTGTCTAGACATTCAAAAAGTAGAGTAATAAACTCACTTCTGAAATTCCATTCAAAAAGTAGACGACAAATTCCTCACTACATCACTCTCCCTCCCTCTCTCTCTCTCTCTCTCTCTCTCTCTCTATATATATATATATATATATATATATATATAGTGTATCGAGGCAGCAAATAATTTCCAAAACATATACTGTTAAATATAAGAGACAATGAATGTCTACTATGTTTGATCATGAGCCGTTCTAAACGTCGTATTTTGGCTTTAATTTCAATTGAAAATAAAGACAAAAATTCTCCAACATTTGGACAATATTTTGTAATACTATTCTGGTGTAGTGGAACTTAGAGCTACTGTGACTACGAACGCGGTATTATCTTGATAACTTACTGATCTCTTCCGGTACTCTCCGATAACTGACGTATCTCACTATATGTATACTCCCGTCGAGTCCATTATCATAGAAAATGGGGAAATCCCACAACAATATATATATATATATATATATAATCCAAAAAGGGTGAGCAAATAAGTAAAATCCCCAAAACCAGAATATTAATTTTATTAATATTAAACTTGATCAAGGTGGAGCGCTTGATGTAAATAGTATTATCTATTTACTGAGCCAAATATTTATAATATGTCAAAAAACTTTAAAATTTACATTCGTTGAATAGCCATTTCAGCAAAAAAATCTCGCTTTATCAACAATGATGGAAAACAAAAAATTTTGTTTTCGATCGTTGCTGATGAAGTGAGATTTTTCTCGCTGAAATGGTCATTCAGCGAATTTAAATTTTGGAATTTTTTGACATACTATACACACACACACACACACACACACACACACACACATGTATATATACTTTATTTTATTCCGGGGACCGACTATTGGTTTGCTGGTCGTATTACAATGAGCTCTATCAGGGAAACAGTTTTTGAACCAAGTGCATCTTAACAATTTTTATGTTTATATATATATATATATATATATATATATATATATATATATAAACATATGACCGCAAATCATTCGTTTTTGAGTTATTTGGTGGTGGGTCGCTTTTTGTGGCACAAGATCAAAATGTGTATAAATTTAGCTAGCCACAGTTACTGATCCAAGCATACTACAATATTCCTTCAACACATTCTGACTTACCATTCTTAATCAGCCAGTTAAACGCCATGCGGGACACACGCTCGAAAGAGACATGGTTAACTGCGCAGAAACTTTTACCGCATTAGTTTGCTATTACTTCCTGTAGACTGGTTACCAACCAAAGCTACAGAACCTAACTTACCTTGCTATTTACCTTGTGGCAATGTAACATTAGAAATTTCAAATGCAGTTAAAATTGGAGCGGTATCTGATAGTATCTCACAATGTAAGGAAGAAACTTCAAACTGACTTGGTCACGTGTCTTTTGTCCATTTATTCTTCCAATTTTTTCATCTTTTTTACTCTACGTCGCCAAAGTGAGCAACAACAACAACAGGACACGCTAAGTACTATTTCTTTATTTTTGTCTTTTTCACCCTGTCGCCGACCTACCAAAAAGAGGAAGGAACATTCTGCTACTATCAAGCATGAACTCTAAACTTCTGTGGGACATTTTAAATACTTACATTTTTCTTTAATCAAATTTTAACTACATGCATTTTCTCAATTAACATTTTTCAATCAGTCTCTTCTTCCTTCAGCTGTGGGTAGCTGAAGAAAGAAGAGACTGATTGATACCTTTCCACAGGGTATTTGTGCGTAAGTGAATGCAACGAATTTAACTGGAATTCGAACTCGGGTTTCCGATTCCTCGTACCGAGCCGATATCCATTGCGCCACAACGCATATTCAAAATAAAGAAAACATCTTGTGTAGTAATTATTTTTTGATCAGTCAGTTAAATGCTATACGTGATACACGCTTAGACGACGATGTCTCAAAACAGACATGACTGACTGGGAAGAAGATTTTCTCGCAGTAGGTTGCCATTACCAACCAAAGCTAAAGAACCCAATCTGGCCTGCTATTTAATCCATAGCTAGAAAGAGAAGAGACGGATGATATATTTTATCAAGAGTATGTGAATGCAACGAATACAACGGGAATTCAAACTCGGCTCTCTGAAAATTAGTTCCGAGCTGATATCCACTGCATCAAAACCAAATCTAACATTCTTGCTTCAGCCATAATTATGACTCAGACTTTCCTTAACTTTTTCTATAAAACTCATCAAAACAGTTAACATGCCAAATATTTACAGAAAAAACAGTGGGAAGCCAGGCAGAGTAGGTGGGAAAGTGACTAAAGCCTAGATGCCAGGTCATGATGGGTTACATAGCAGATATAGGTAATAAAACCGCTCGGTTTAAACGTTGTGCCATATTTAACAAATAAATATTGGGAAGCCACACCCTAAACAATGTTCTATAGGTTCTAGGGGCCTCAGTGATGCATTGTAAATTGGCCCTGTGCCAAACAGTCCCCACAATATAATTACCAGAATGTTGAAGGTTGGATGTTGAAATGCGGAAGGATAAAATTTTTCGTGTGTACATTAAAGCAAAGACAAATTAACATTACATTAAAGCAAAGACTTATTAACAGAATGACAAAAGTGTAAGAAGAAAATATAAGTAATTTTCGTTAACTGAACAATAAAACATATTTGTAATAAGGAAAATGTTAATTGAGAAAATGCATGTAGTTAAAATTTGATTAAAGAAAAATGTAAGTATTTAAAATGTCCAACAGTAGTTTAGAGTTCATGCTTGATAGTAGCAGAATGTAAAGTCTTATGTTCCTTCCTCTTTTTGGTAGGTCGGCGACAGGGTGAAAAAGACAAAAATAAAGAAATAGTACTTAGCGTGTCCTGTTGTTGTTGCTCACTTTGGCGACGTAGAGTAAAAAAGATGAAAAAAATTGGAAAAATAAATGGACAAAAGACACGTGACCAAGTCAGTTTGAAGTTTCTTCCTTACATTGTGAGATGCTATCAGATACCGCTCCAATTTTGACTGCCTTTGAAATTTCTAATGTTACATTGCCACAAGGTACGCCAGCTAACCGCTTCCATGTTAACTGCCTTTGACCGGTCACAGAATGTCCTTAAGTAGTGAATCTGATCATGTGACTGCTTCCAGTGAGCATTTTAACTTTAGGTGTGAAAAAACGTTTGACCGACGTCACATATCAATTGTCCATTTGCCATCTAATCAGGATCTAGAATTTTACTTTTCACACTGACTTGTGAAATTTGCCTTAGTGGGTTTTTTCCAAAATGCTTTTAGTCGTTTGGAACCGATTTTGTGGTGTGCAATTGTACTTTGTGTGTTGTAGTTAGTTGATGGATTATATGATTTTTTTTCCTATAAGGTGGGTGTGCTCTGTGGTACAGTGGATATCAACTCAGAAGGACAAACCGAAGAGCCAAGTTCGAATTCCATTTGAATTCGTTGCATTCACTTACACACAAATACATTAGGGAAAGGTATTAATCTGTCTCTTCCCTCCAGTTATAGGTTAAATATTAAACAGATAGGGTTTTATAGCCTTGGTTGGCAACCAGTCTACCGCAGAAAGCAATGGCAACCTATTGTGGGATAATCTTCTGCCCAGTCAATCATGTCCCTTTCGAGACATGATCGCCCAAAGCGTGTATCACGTATAGCATTTAACTGACTGATCCTATAAGGTAGTAAACGCCACTCCTCGAGAAAGATATGGTTAAATCTCTTTTCTGTTCTTTTTTTTTTTTGTTCCCAACTTACAAACATTGATATTAAATAAAAAATCGATTTAAAAATCAATTAAAATTGATTTAAAATTGATTGGATTTTTATTTTTTAAATCAATTTTAATTGATTTTTTAATCAATTAAAATTGATTTAAAAAATAAAAATCCATTTTAGTGGAACTAAAACTTCATTTAATCTTGTCACTCTATTACCATTATTATCATTATTATTGTTGTTTCGCTAAAGTGTATACAATTCACAGGTAAAGTGTGCTGTGGTATTATTCAGCACAATATCCGGTTCTAAACGGATATACACAGAACGGTACAATAGTTAAAATAAGAGACAAGATAAAACTTACAACAGAGAGAAAGAGGATTTTGATCGCAATAGTCACTGAGGTAATCACACCGAATATTACTCGAATGACACTCGAATATTACGCCTTGAATGCTACTGTTTTTTTTACTTAAATAGACCATTTTGGACTATGGGTCATGCTACGAAAGAGAGTACTGCAGGGGTGTGAGATCGATGCGCTTCCGTTTAGAAGAGCGAATTCCGGGTAATGTTATACTGTCCCTAAAGAGAGAAAGGAAAAATTAATGGCGCAATGAAAATGTTTAAATTCCACGATGCTTCAAATAAAAGGATGGGAAGGAAACCACCAGTCAAAACTGGAAAGGGGCGATAACAACTACTGTCCTTGAAAGACCTACTTTCCCGTAAAAAAGAATTGTCTTAAGAGAAAGCTTAACTGACTTATCCTATAAGGTAATAAACGTCACTCTCCGAGAAACATATGGTTAAATCTCTTTTCTTTTCTTTTCTTTTTGTTCACAGCTTACAAGCATTGATATTAAATTAAAATTGAATTAAAAAATAAAAATCCATTTTAGTGGAACTAAAACTTCATTTAATCTTGTAAATTTTATTACCATTATTATTATTATTGTTGTTTCGCTGAAGTGTATACAATTCACAGGTAAAGTGTGCTGTGGTATTATTCAGCACAATATCCGGTTCTAAACGGATATACACAGAACAGTACAATAGTTAAAATAAGAGACAAGATAAAACTTACAACAGAGAGAAAGAGGATTTAGATCGCAATAGTCACCGAAGTAATCACACCGAAAATTACTCGAATGACACTCAAATATTACGCCTTGAATGCTACTATTCTTTACTTAAATAGACCATTTCATACTATGGGCCATTCCACGAATGAGAGTACTGCAGGGGTGTGAGCCTCTCTACAACAGCTATTATTTTCATTCTAACAAAGATGATAATACCACTAGATTGTCAGAAGGGTACAGAGAGTAGAAGAAAATGGCAATAATTTAGTAAGGAAAAGTGCAATCAAGGAAGCGTGTACAAGGAGACAGAAGAGGGTAATTGACGCTGCATTTAAATGTTTGAAGATTTTAGGATGAAGGGACGCAAGAAATTGAAAGGGAGTTCCGTAGGTGACGAGTGCAAGAAAAGAGACTATTAGAATAGCACTGACGGTTTCAATTAGCTAGTTCAACAATAAAACTAGGAGACCTAATTGCCAATCTAGTAACACTCATAAATTCATGCAGTTGATGCTGTAAGAATAACAGTTCATTAAAACAATTGTCATAAAAACATGTATAGAAAAGACAGAGGTAAGCCAATTCGTGATGTCAGGTCATGATCAAATAAAAAACAAACCCTCCTTGAATTTCTTTTGAAGCATGCGTTTTTTACGGTTAATCAACACTTTGCAGGTTATTAAAGTATTGTAAAATATTTTTGCTATAGTAATAATTTTACTAATTAATCCATAACTGAGCGGAGAACAGGTTAACTCATACAATACTCAAGTGTATTTGCGCGTAACTAAACCCAACTGTATTTGCGCGTAACTAAACCCAATTGAAATTTGAGCTTTCCTCCAGATATAGTTTCTGACAAAAATATAATTTTCAGTTTCTTTTCAAGACTTCTACTAATCTATCAACGAACAAATGTAATATAACAATCTGGCCCCACCCGAGGAAGGCTGATGCAAGCGAGGGTGTTTCCGGTCGTTGAAAGGAACGGATGTCGTTTGACCTTATTTCCGGCAGCAGCGGAAATAACTACAGAGGCAAACAGAACAGGTGTCTCTGAGAATTACGTGGGCGTGCGTGGGCAAGGCAAAACCGGAAGAAAAAGTCCCGGTTCTGGAAGATTATAAAAAGACCTCGGCACACGGATTCGCCAGTAGAGGAGCAACAGAGATCGGCCGGTGAAGAGAGACACAACAGATAAGACTACACTCCCGTCAACCCATTGGAAGCGCGCTCTCTCAATTCTCTGTTCCCTATGCTACACGGTTCATCGTCATTAATAAAAATATAACTTTATATTTTTATATATATGCGTGTTTGTTGTTTGTCGATATATAACACAAACACTAAATAGATCTGGCAAAATAAGCATCTCAGACAAAGACTTAAACATCATCAAACACTGTAGAAGGTTTATACTATACCGCAGCAAAAAATATGGTTGAAAAAGCAGAACACTAACAACAACAATATCAATAATGATTAGAATTTTGATGTAACAATGTACAGTTTCAATGGCGCTTTTTATGCAAATTTATAGGCATACATATCACCATATTATCGGCATAAAAAGACATAAGATTACACAGTCATGACCGACTAATAATCGTAAGAAATTGCAACGATAGATCTTACGAAAAATAATCTTATCTTTCAAAATTTGAAAATTTGATATCTTTCTAAGTCTATTTTCATGGTTTTTGCCTTTCTTTCTTTCTTTTTTCTTTCTTTCTTTCTTTCCTTCTGTCTTAACCAGACTCTCTCACTTTCTATCTGAAGTCATATTACCATCCTTTCTTTCTTTCTTTCTTATCCAGACTCTCTCACTTTCAATCTGCATTAAGTCATAATACCATTCTTTCTTTCTTTCTTTCTTTCTTTCTTTCTTTCTTTCTTTCTTTCTTATTTAGACTCTCTCACTTTCTATCTGAAGTTATATTACCATCCTTTCTTTCTTTCTTTCTTTTTTCTTTCTTTTTTCTTTCTTTCGTTTCATTAACTTTCTGTCTTTCTAGCCATAATTTTTTCAGCAGGTAAATTACTTTTTCCTTTCTTTCTTCCTTACCTTCTAGTCAATTTGTTTTCTTTCTTTCCAGCATTTCATTCTTAAGATGATCCTTTTCTTCTTCGTTCTGTCTTCCTTTCTTTTTCTTCATCATCTATCTTTCCATCCTCTCTTTCTTTCTTTCTTTCTTTCTTTCTTTCTCTTTGCCTTGAGTTCCAGTATTTTTTTCTCAGGCCATTGTCTTTACTTTCTTTTCTTCTTTCGTTTTGTGGTCTCTTTATTCCTTCTCTATTTTTCAAGCCTTTCTTTCTTTTACAGGTCATGATCATTTTTGTCTTTCTTTTCTTTGTTTCTTTATATTTTTTTTATTTCTTGTTTTATTCAGCAAGTCTTCTTTCTTACCTGCCTTTCTTTCTTTTTTCATCAAGTCCTTTCTTATTCCTTCATTTTCCTTCTTTCATTATTTTTTCTTTCTTTTTATTGATTTTTTCTTTCCAGCTTTTCTTTCGACTGCAAGACATTCTTTCTTTCTTTTTTCTTTCTTTCTTTCTTTCTTTCTTGCTTATCTATTGTTTAAGCCTTTCTTTCTTCTACAAATCATGACCATTTTCATTCTTTCTTTTTCTTCCTTTCTTTTTTCCCCTCTTCTTATTCACGCTTTTTTCCAACGTTTCTTTCGACAGTAAGACATTGATGTGTTCTTTGTTTGTTTGTTTGTTTCTTTCTTTTTTCTTTCTTTCTTTATGTATTCTCTTTATTTATTATCTATCATTCAACCTTTTCTTTCTTCTACAAATCATTTTCTTTCTTTGTTTTTCTTTCGTTCTTTTTGTTCACTTTTTGTTTCTAGTTTTCTTTAGACTGCAAAACATAGTTGTGTTCTTTTTTCTTTCTTTCTTTCTTTCTTTCTTTTTTTCTTTCTATTCACCTTGCGTTTTATCGTTTCAGTCTTTTTTCTCAGGTCATTGTCCCTTTTCTTTCTTTCTTTCTTTCTTTTTCTTTCCTGTAATTTTATCCACTTTTTCTTTCCAACGTCTCTTTCGACTGCAAGACATTTATGTGTTCTTTCTTTCTTTCTTTCTTTCTTTCTTTCTTTCTTTCTTTCTTTCTTTTTCTTTTTTTTATGTTCCTACCAGCCTCTATACCGTAGCCTATGTTTCTATACCGTAGCCTGTTTATCATCTATTTCTTTCTTTCTTTCTTTCTTTCTTTCTTTCTTTCTTTCTTTCTTTCTTTGCCTTTTATGTTCCTACCAGCCTCTATACCGTAGCCTATGTTTCTATACCGTAGCCTGTTTATCATCTATTTCTTTCTTTCTTTCTTTCTTTCTTTCTTTCTTTGCCTTTTATGTTCCTACCAGCCTCTATACCGTAGCCTATGTTTCTATACCGTAGCCTGTTTATCATCCATTTCTTTCTTTCTTTCTTTCTTTCTTTCTTTGCTTTTTATGTTCCTACCAGCCTCTATACCGTAGCCTATGTTTCTATACCGTAGCCTGTTTATCATCTATTTCTTTCTTTCTTTCTTTCTTTCTTTCTTTCTTTCTTTCTTTCTTTCTTTC
>JBBBDQ010001140.1:1570000-1595000 GCA_037127315.1 Ascarosepion bandense
AGTCCAAGTAAGTCTGAGACAAATAGGCTATTTTTTAAATATAATCCGTTGACCATTCTTAAGGCAGCAATCTTGTCGCGGATAACGAAATGAACAGTATTGAAGGATATGCAACACCACATAAGGTCGTTAACATAAAATCAATTTCATCCCCCAAAAAAGCTCCCGAACAAATAGTTAACACCCTATGAATTAGGGTTTTAATATGGTTATATTTTGCTTTCTCGGACAAAAGCAATCCCATCGCGTATATAATACCGCAAATGTAGGTTTTCTGTAAACTGAGGCAAGAAATGTTGTTGGTATCCAATGTACTAAGACATCCAAAAAAGCCACTTGTTAATTATCTTCTTGAGTTTTATTGTTCCAGCCTTTTTTTCTAAGGTCACTGTGCTTTACTTACTTTCTTTCTTTCTTTCTTTCTTTTTTTCTTTCTTTCTTTCTAAGTTCCTACCAGTCTCTATACCTTAGCCTGTTTATCATCCATTTCTTTCTTTCTTTCTTTCTTTCTTTCTTTCTTTCTTTCTTTATTTCTTTCTTTCTTTCTTTCTAAGTTCCTACCAGTCTCTATACCTTAGCCTGTTTATCATCCATTTCTTTCTTTCTTTCTTTCTTTTTTTCTTTCGTTCTTTCTTTCTTTCTTTCTTTAAGTTCCTACCAGTCTCTATACCTTAGCCTGTTTATCATCCATTTCTTTCTTTCTTTCTTTCTTTCTTTCTTTCTTTCTTTATTTCTTTCTTTCTTTCTTTCTAAGTTCCTACCAGTCTCTATACCTTAGCCTGTTTATCATCCATTTCTTTCTTTCTTTCTTTCTTTCTTTCTAAGTTACTACCAGTCTCTATACCTTAGCCTGTTTATCATCCATTTCTTTCTTTCTTTCTTTCTTTCTTTCTTTCTTTCTTTCTTTCTTTCTAAGTTCCTACCAGTCTCTATACCTTAGCCTGTTTATCATCCATTTCTTTCTTTCTTTCTTTCTTTCTTTCTTTCTTTCTTTCTTTCTTTCTTTCTAAGTTCCTACCAGTCTCTATACCTTAGCCTGTTTATCATCCATTTCTTTCTTTCTTTCTTTCTTTCTTTCTTTCTTTCTTTCTTTCTTACTAAGTTCCTACCAGTCTCTATACCTTAGCCTGTTTATCATCCATTTCTTTCTTTCTTTCTTTCTTTCTTTCTTTCTTTCTTTCTTTCTTTCTTTCTTTCTTTCTTTCTAAGTTCCTACCAGTCTCTATACCTTAGCCTGTTTATCATCCATTTCTTTCTTTCTTTCTTTCTTTCTTTCTTTATTTCTTTCTTTCTTTCTTTCTTTCTTTCTAAGTTCCTACCAGTCTCTATACCTTAGCCTGTTTATCATCCATTTCTTTCTTTCTTTCTTTCTTTCTTTCTTTCTTTCTTTCTAAGTTCCTACCAGTCTCTATACCTTAGCCTGTTTATCATCCATTTCTTTCTTTCTTTCTTTCTTTCTTTCTTTCTTTCTTTCTTTCTAAGTTCCTACCAGTCTCTATACCTTAGCCTGTTTATCATCCATTTCTTTCTTTCTTTCTTTCTTTCTTTCTTTCTTTCTTTCTTTCTTTCTTTCTTTCTTTCTTTCTAAGTTCCTACCAGTCTCTATACCTTAGCCTGTTTATCATCCATTTCTTTCTTTCTTTCTTTCTTTCTTTCTTTCTTTCTTTCTTTCTTTCTTTCTACCAGTCTCTATACCTTAGCCTGTTTATCATCCATTTCTTTCTTTCTTTCTTTCTTTCTTTCTTTCTTTCTTTCTTTCTTTCTAAGTTCCTACCAGTCTCTATACCTTAGCCTGTTTATCATCCATTTCTTTCTTTCTTTCTTTCTTTCTTTCTTTCTTTCTTTCTTTCTTTCTTTCTTTCTTTCTTATCTATCTATACTTTTTATAGTCTTAAAACTCCAATTCGATCCCTATGGCCACGTTTTTTCACACAGACATTTTTTATCTTAGGCGAGATGTATCTGTCAGTTACCCACTGGTTCATCGCCGTTCAAGGTAATACATTACAGTCTGTTTGTTTTATATTGTGAATGCTGAGGATAGAAACGGCATGTGGGTGCTCTTCCAAAACCCTCTATAATCACAGCTTCGCAGCTTATCCTTTCACTGATCTATTACTAACAGCTCAGTGGGAGTAAAAAGCCGAACAGATCAAAAAATGTCACCAATTCTTTGAACGAATGTTTCATCAGGAATGACTCATGCCTTGAGTCCGAGGCGATCATTGCTTCTCTGTGTGTTATGTCGTGAGTAAGAATAAATAACTCAACGACAGGAATAGGTTAATTGTTGCATTCCGTGAAAATAGTATTTACAAAGGTTATTAGTATCCAATACAAGAACAAAGGTTAATCGTCCCTACCGTCGTAAGACGTAGTATGAGCAATGGGTACTTCCGGGTCGTCACCGGAAGTCTACGACTGACTTGTCGATCGGCTGCTCGGCACACTCTCCTCCGTAGATGCCACCGTTACTTTACATAGTAATGGAATAGTCCATTATAGCCGAATAGGCGCGGGCGTCCCAACACTGTGAAACATTATTTCTTATATATATCAGTCAGTCAGTCAGTTAGATGCCATACGTAATACACGCTTTGGGCGATCATGTCTCAAAAGAGACATGATTGACAAGGCAGAAAATTATCTCGCATTACATTGCCATAGCTTTCTGCGGTAAACTGGTTACCAGCCAAGGCTATAGAACCCAATCTGTTCTATTATTTAACTCAAAAATGGAGAGAAGAGACAGTATTAATAACTATCCCAATGGTATTTGTGAGTAAGTGAATGCAAGGAATTCAACTGGATTTTCGAACTCGGCTCGCAGATTTATCGTTCCGAGTCGATATCCACTGCACCACAACGCACATCATCTTAAATATATAACTTTACATAAAATGATTTTATATTTTTATTCTTCCACGGTGAAGCTTGTGTGGAACAGGAGGGCATCTGGGGTGAGTTCGCGCACACGAAAGATCTGCTGGGCGTTAGAAACCAGCGATAGTGTTTTTTTCTTATTGAGACTTAAACGTGGGGAACTCTTAAGTAAAATTCTTCACAAAAGATGCTGGGAAGATTATCAGTTACCCGTAACGCTCCAGTAAGTATCTGAAAACTCCTGCTACAAAAACTAAACTAGTGACACTCCATTGTCACTGAGGAGACTCTGAAATTTCATCCATTGTAACAAACAGCTGTTCGCTTAGGGAAGCCCTTTGCCTCGAGTGTCTTTCTTACATACAATCAATCACTAAGGATACTGAAAAAATGGTGAGTTTCCTGTGCCATTCCAGTAAGTATCTGAATCATCCTGCGTTTGAAAGAGTCACATGAGGCTACAAATCGAGTACTGTTGTCATATTTGAGCTAAAGCTGCCTGGTCTTCACTTTCTAGTCTCGATAGAATCCTAAAACATTCTTGCGTCTTTGTGGGTGATTAACTATTTTCACTCTGCAATTTCTTTCTCACGAATAAAATATTGCAAGACCCTCACAGTTCTATCTCTATTTCGATGAAGATTCTTCAGATAAACTACGCTCCTAACGTCCACGAGTTCTATATTTGACAAAGAAACGCCGTACTGCGCCTATCGCAACTAACCATTCACATTTCTATCGTATTCACCAGGGGAGATGTAAGTTGCTCCCAAGTAGATCATTTGTAGAACCGATGCACATGGAGCAAAGAAAAATTTAACTCACCTAGCGATAAATGCTCATTCAATGATTGATGAATGTTTCCTAATAAGGAGACGACAAATATTAGCATTATCATTGCTGATGGAGAGATAGCTACTCATTTTCTTGCCCAAAGATAAACAAAGCAATTCTGAAATAGGTAATGGATATCGACTAAGAACGATAAATCGGGGTGCCGAGTTCGAATTCCAGTTGAATTCCTTGCATTTACTTACGCACAAATACCCTTGGGAAAGGTATTAATCCGTCTCTTCCCTCCAGTTATGGGGTAAATAATAGGACAGATCTATCGCCTTGGCTGGCAACCAGTCTACCGCAGAAAGCAATGGCAACCTACTGCGGGATAACCTTCTTCTCAGTCAGTCATGTCTCGAAAGAGACATGATCACCCAAGCGTGTATCACTTAACTGACTGAGTGGATTTTTATTTATCCAACATATTTTTATAACTGTAAACGCTATTTTTAGTGAATACAAGTATTTGCAGAGAAGTCCTGTTTTTTTATTAAACAATATCTTTATCTATTTCCGTCAACCTGATTAGATCATAAGATCATGTTCGAGAAATCATAAAAATAAATAAGCGCTCTCTGGCACGATTCGAACCAGTGCCCACTAACCTGGGCAGAGAGAGCTAAAGTTAAATCACACCATATATATATATATATATATATATATTTATATTAAAAAAGGATTAATTCAAAGATGTTGAATGGCCATTTCGATATGAAGATCCCCACGGGGGACGACACATCACCTCAGCAACAGAAAAAACTTTCAGAAACTGGAGAAAAATTAGTCTACTTTTCCTTTTTAAATAGATTGCAAAGAAATTAAAAAATAAATAATAAAATAAAATAAAATAAAATAAAAATAAAAATAAAGGGAAAGAAAAAGAAAACGAAAAAGAAAAAGAAAAAGATAGAATAAAATCAAATAAATAAGAAAAGAAAAAAAAATTGACATCGTCTGGGTTCGCAAAAAAAAAGGGAGAATGTAACTAAAAATTAACAGACAGACGCGTTAAATCGACGTCAGTTTAGGCAACACGGAAAAAAGGTGGTAAGAGAGATAAAAGAAGGAAGGGAGGTTAAAAGAAAGAAACTAAAGAAAAAAATTTTTTAAATATTACAGACGCTGGACAAATTCAAAAACCTAATTTCCCCAAAACGTTGAAGTATTAGAAAAAGGCCTTTACTTAAAAAGGCATAATTATTAATAACATATATATTTGCTCTGTAATATTTTATTACATGGAGCTCTCTTCCTGTATCATTTTTTAATATTAAAATAAATTTTTAATATTAATTAGGATCGGGTTTTTTGGAATTTACCTTCCTGCTTTTTTCCCTTGGATTGAAGTATCTGAATTAAAATATATATATATATATATATGTGTGTGTGTGTGTGTGTGTGTGTGTGTGTATTTAGGCAGGAAATTTTCTTTTAGACATGTCAGATTAATAAATTGTAAACATTTTGTTTGCTTATTTTTTTAAATGTCTGTTCATACTTACGGATAATATTTCGCATATTATAATTGAAATATGTCAGAAGAGAGCTGTAACGTAGACAGATGGTATTGTCATTCATTTCTCAACGATAATAATGATAGAATCAGCTATGAATACTTTAGTAATGTTCTAAAATGTTTCTAAACAGAACAGTTTTTTCAACACGAGCACGATCATTACATTCCAACATATAAATTTTTTTTGGATAATTTTCACGTCTTAATGAACGCTAAACAATTTGCCAACCGTTATATTAGAAGCAGAAAAAATTTATAGTAATTTTTAGCAACACAGTTTTGCGGTTATTTTTATTACCATAACTCACCTCGCTGAAGATTATCTCGGAACAAGACTGAAAGTACTTGGGTACATTGAAAAATGAATGATATAAATATCTGTCAACGTTACAGCTCATTTCTGACATCTTTCAATTATAATACGCGAAAAATTATCTGTGAATGTGAACAGATTTTATTAAAAATAAGCAGACACAACTTTTGCGTTTTCTTTAATATATATATATATATATATATATATATATATATATATATATATATATATATGAATATATACTAGTGGCCATAATATGAGGAACGGAAACAACAAAGACATAAATATGTGTTTTACTTAAAAAGTAATTCATGATTGGTAATGAAATTTTTACCGAATAAAAATTAGGGTGTAATGCATAAATATTTCAGAAAGCTACAAAAATTTACATAATAGTTCTTTTTAAATAAAGATTAAATGAAACAAAGAAAATAAGCTCTGGACAAAAGTTAAGGAACGATCTTGTTAATACTTGATTTTGAACAAAATATCAACAAAATTTAATATTTGGTAAACATCCCCTTATTTTCAATGACTTCTCTGCATTGTTGACTACATGATCTAATTAATTTCTTGCAAAATCAGCAGTAATTCCTTCCCATTCGTCTTTCAACAACTCCCATAGGTGATCCTGGTTTTTCGGGTTTCTTTTCTGAGCTCTTTCTTCAATTATCTTCCGAACTTTTTCTATTGTGTTCAGGTCGGGGATCTGGTCTGGCCACTTCATTAGGGCGATTCCTTTTCTTCAAATAAAACCATAACCTTCTGAGCCTTGTAGCAAAGTGCATTGTCCTGCATGAAAATAAAAGATTAAAACAGATTATGGTGTAATCTTGGTACCACATACTGCTGAAGAAGCCTTTTGTAAATCTCAGCATTGATATTGCCATATACGCGGATGATAGGGTCAACTCTTGCAGATGAAATCATTCCCCACACCATCACACTGCCACAATCAAACTTAACGGTTTTCTTGACACGTTAAGAAAACAGTCTTTCATCTGTTCTACAGCGTGCGTAAGTTTTGCCCTCAGAACCAAATATAGTAAACTTGGACTCATCACTGAAATGAACTGTATCCCACTGTGCGTCAGTTCAAACAACATGTTCCCTCGCATACTCCAGGCGTGCCCTTTCGTTTCACTTTGAAATAAGAGGCTTTGCAGTTGGAATACGGGCATGCAATCCTGCATTTTTTAACCTGCGAACAACCGTTTTCCTTGAGATCTTATTATCTGTGTCTTCATTAAATTTACGGACAATTAATGTAGCAGTTTCAAAAACGTTTTTTTTAGATATTCTGACAATTCTTCAATCTTTGCTTTGCGATGTTTTTGGAGGTCTGCCGGATTTTGGTTTTGCATCTAACGTTTTATCGGTTTTATACCTGCTAATTACATGATGAACGATACGTTTAGATCAATGAACAATATCAGAAATTTCTGAAAATAACTTTTTTCTTGATAGACAGCGATAATGAGTTTTTTCTTCACAAGAGAGAGTTTTGCGTGTAGAATTTGCCATATTGCATAAAAATCAAGCCCTAATGATAAATGAACTTTTACGTATTGTTGAAAATCTCCATCGAGTTTTTAACAATGCAAATTAAAAGTTTATACAAATTATTAACATCGTTCCTTAACTTTTGTCGAGTAGCTTATTTCCTTTATTCCATTTAAGCTTTATAAAAAAAAAACTACGAGGTAAATTTTTTAACTTTTGCCGGTTTATGCATTTTGCCCTAATATTTATTCGGTAAAAATTTCATTGCTAATCATGCATTACTTTTAAGTAATGCACATATTGATGTCTTTGTTGTTTCCGCTTCTTATATTATGGCCTGTACTATATATATATATATATATATATATATATGTGTGTGTGTGTGTGTGTGTGTGTGTGTGTGTGTGTGTGTGTGTGTGCCAGAAATAAATTGGAAAGTAAAAGAGTCAGCAGCTACACTCAACAGTGTAGGTGACAGTTGTAATCGGTGCTTAGTAGAAAAAATTCAGTATGTTAAAATATCATAATCAAAATTATCAAAATTTACTTTTAAAACAACGGAACGTGTTAGTTAGTAAGTTTCGTCATAGGAGTAAATTTAAACACCCTTAAAAAGATATGAACTATTTCTTTTCTTCCTATTTAAGCGTTGTATTAATTTTCAGCCTAAATTTATTGATACGGGTTAGAATTTAATTTTATACACGTGATAAGCCTTAAGCATATTCCTACCGGCTACTCTTGGCCCATCGGGCAAACTGCTCTCCCTGCACTTCTATATTTAGCGTACTACTATTTCCTCTCTCCAGTTCTTGGTTTCTTTCCTTACTAAACCAATCTTCATTGCCTGCTCCTTTTCTAAAGTAAAGTTTATTTCTGGTCACACTACAGTTTCTTTATTTTACATTTTACTATCGGGTTTGAAAAAAGCGGGTCCTAAAAACCTATAGAAAAGACTCTTCCATAAAGGTAAAATATTGAGGTTACAAATGAAATATATATATTACGAATCTAACCCTGCTGTAAAAAATGTTTCCTCATAGGTTATTCCCCTCTAACCGTAACAGGGAGAAATATATATCAGTAAAATGAATTGGAGCACTCTAGCTATTGGGCGCGTAATATGATATGTGCTAAAAAAGACTGCCTTCTTCCACCGAAAACCCCGTGGCCCAGGGGTAGAGTCGCCGACTGACGCCAATTCGGTCGGGTTTCGAGACTGGGTTAGGGAGCAATCGGAGTCTAACCGTACTGATGAGCAGCGAAACAGATCCGTCTGCGGATGACTATTTTTTTCCTTCCTTCCTTCCTTTATCTCTCTTATCTCCCATCTTTTTTCCGTGTTACTTAACCTTACATCAATTCAACACGGCCGTCTGTTAATTTTTAAGTTACAATTCTCTTTCCTTTTTTTGAGAACCCAGACGATGTCAATTTTTCTTTTCTTGTTTATTTGATTTTATTTTGTTTTATCTTTTTATTTATTTATTTATTTATTTTTAATTTCTTTGCAAATCTATTTAAAAAGGAAAATTAGACTGATTTTTCTCCAGTTTCTGAAAGGATTTTTCTGTTGCTGAGGTGATGTGTTATCCCCCGTGGGGATTTTCATATCGAAATGATCACCCAACATCACTGAAATAATCCTTTTTTAATTTATATATATATATATATATATATATATATATATATATATATATACACGCTATATATATGTACAGTCCTCTTTATTATAATACCGAACCTTGATTAATGGAATTAATATTAATTAGGATCGGGTTTTTGGGATTTACCTAACTGCTTTTCCTTTTGGATTAAAGTTATATATATATATATATAAATAGCACTGTGCAAAAGTATTAGGACAATAAATATTTTATCTTCTATGAAGCATATTGACAGAAAATAAACAATTTAATTTTTAATTAAAGTGATTTTATTTGATTTACTCAACGAATGCTTTTAACAAGAAAAAATACTTGTGACAAAATAATTTTCATATTTTGTATAATAACCTTTTGCTTTTGCTTCATTCTTTCAGTCATTGACATCACAAGTTTCTTCAATGTATCTAATTGTATCTCCTGCCAAGCAGCTTGTATTTGTTTCCAAAGTGTGTCTTGCGTAGTAAGATTAGTTTTATCACCTCGAGCGAGGGAATGAGAAAACAATCAGTAATATCCATTGATAATAGAATAATGAGTAGTTTCAAAATAACTTGTTTAATAAAAAAAGGAAAAATGAAATATAACTTGTTTTCAATACATTTCTTTTACACATAGTTTTAAATAACCAATATTTATTAGCAATTTACTGTATTGGAATTTCAGTGAGGTTTTTAGGAAAATCACCCCTGTCCTAATACTTTTGCACAGTACCGGTAGTGTGCAAAATTGTTAGGACAGGGGTGATTTTAAACTTTTATTTTGATGCCTCATAAAAGATAAAATAGTTCTTGTCCTAATACTTTTGCACAGTATTATATATATATATATATATATATATATATATATATATATATATATATATATATATATATCATACCTCCCACTACAATTTAAGAACTTACTACTAAGACTCCGCTAGCTTAACCCTATAAAAGCCAATATTTCCCAACCCCTTCTTTTACTAGACGAAGCCTCTGGCATTAGAATTTTTCCTCATTTTTGTTTAAACGGTTTCGACAATGCATGTCATAAACTGACATGTTGAAAATGACTATTTCTTTAGAAATTTTATCTGAATTTACAGATATATATATATATATATATATATATATATATATATATGTGTGTGTGTGTGTGTGTGTGTGTGTTAGAAGTAGTACAGGCTAAAGAGTTGGCAGTCCACTGTTGTGATTTACTTTATTAATACTAGAACACTAACCATCGGTATATATTATCCAACGTCAATTTTTTTTTTAATTACCATTTTCAGTAGTTGATTTTCTTTTCTAAATAATATATTTTTCAGTTTCTATTAATGTTAACTCAAAGTAAAAAATTTGAGGTGCCTGCAGGTAACATATTTCAAACAGACTTATATTCAACATTTTTCTTTTCATATTTTCAAAGTCGGGTATGATATGGTTAGCAGTGGTTTGATGGTAAGTGTTCTATGGTTAAGACTGCTCGATATATTATGGAGCATTATATATAGCAATATTTTTATTAATGCTTATAATAAAAATATAGTTTGCTGCAACACAAGAGCCGTTGTGTTTTGATACTATCTTATTAGCACTTCGTCAGGTAGTGATTTTTATTTGTTAGGGATCTTTATATATAGAAACTTAAAAACAACACAATCGTTACCATATCTACACAATTAAGGTAGAAGTGGAATTCGGAGGGTTTGTCTTAGCTGACCATTAGAAAGTCAGGTCATGATGGACAGGACAAATTTGATTGTAAGGGTAAAAAAGGGTAATGGACTTGAAATGACTTAAAACCCAGATGTTTTCAAGTCTCTACCCACCTTTACCCTTACAAGTTTCCCTATCATGACCTGACTTTCTATTGGTTCACAGAGACAAACTCTCCGAAATTACCCCAAACTTAATTGTCAAGATTTGATAAAAATTGTGATATTTTTAAGCTTTTTTATATAATGATTCTTAAGAGAAAAATATTTCACTGCCCGGCGAGGGGCTAATAAGATATCACCGAAACACAACGGTTCTTGTGTTGCAGTAAAATACATTTTTATTATATACTTATAATAACAAAATTACCATATATATATATATATATATATATATATATATATATATATATATATATATATATATATATAAGTTATAGTTTAGAACATGTACAAATTATAACTACCTGATGAGACATTGTTTTTCAATGTCGAAACAAAATGTACACATTTCTAGTAAAATATAATTTATAAATGCTTTAAACTATAACTTATAAGAAATATTCATAGCTCTATTCCTATATTGAGCACTGTTTTAAATTAATGTTTTAAATGTTGTTAATACTTTCTTCTTTCTTTATTCACTTGGATATATATATATATATATATATATATATATATATATATATATATATATATATATGGGAAAAAGTAGTGGCTGCAGATGGACAATACTTTCAGAGATATAGTTCTTACTAAAAATTTTGTAAATAAAATATTACTTCTTCATGAAAAGTCAGCGAAAACTTATTCAAGGCCCGAATATCTATCTATTTATCTCTCTCTCTCTCTCTCTCTCTCTCTCTCTATATATATATATATATATATATATATATATATATATATATATATGTATATATATAAGTCTTCTACACATGGAGTAACAAAGAAATATTGTACCTTATTAGCTGTGTGAATTACAAATTTGTTTCTGTGTCAGTTAAGTCATGACAAACAGTGGAGGTGAAAGCTTATATTGTCCATAGACATTTTGGAGTCGTCTGTTTAACCAATTGCTTTGAAGAGAGCAATGAAGTGACAGTACTTCTTTATTTATTCTCCTGGCAACAAAACGTTGACCTAAAAAAATTAAAGGAAAGGATGGAATTTAATTGAGGTCAAAAGTGTCCAGACGCCATTGTGATCATCGGAAAAGCGTCATAGATTGCAGGAAACAAAGAAAAGAGAAAAAACGAAGGAATGAAAGGAAGGAAGGAAGGAAGGAAGGAAGGAAGGAAGGAAGGAAAGAAGGAAAGAAGATAAGAAAACGAAGAATATTTAAAATGAAGAGAAAATAAGGGAAAAAGAAAAAAGAAGAGAACAAAAAAAGAAAAAAATTATGAAATTCGAAGAAGAAAAAGAAGGTTTTATAATGTTTTTTTTTACAGTTAGGTTCACCCTGTACAAGACCCGTGAGCCTGTCGAGGTAAGGGTTTAGAGAGGTAGAGTTTATCTTGATATGCGGGTTAGTGTTGTGAGACCGATACTTACCTACATCATGGACTCTTCCAGTATTATATTACAATGTGATTGGTAATATTATGGGAGTAGCGCCACCAGCGCCACTATGATACTGTCAGCCCTCTGCCTTCGGGTAGAGGGCGCTCTCTGCTTCCGAGCAGAGAGCAATAACCCAGTCGTGGTTCCGCCGAAGGGTAGAAGCACGACTGGGCAAAAATAGACAGGCATTTTTTGGCCGGGACATATAGCCCGGAAATCCCAGTCATAATTGACCATGTGTCACATGTTGCCCTTACTAGGAGGGAAAGCTAAATAATGTAGCGTCACTAGTGATTCTATTGACACTGTCAGCTCTCTGCCTTCGGGTACAGGGCGCTCTCTGATTCCGAGCAGAGAGCACTAACACAGTCTTGGTTCGGCCGAAGCGTAGAAGCACGACTGGGGAAAAATAGACAGCTATTTTTTGGGCGGACCATATAGCCAGGAAATCCCACTTATTACTGACCATGTGTCACATGTTGCCCTTAGTGGGAGGGACACCTAAATAATGTAGCACCAGTAGTGCGCAGTCGCGTACGACTACCAATATTGGACACTACTGGATAGTAAGCTCCGCTTACTCTTACACTATTCTTTGTAACCTTTCTGTTTAATATATCTTTCTTTAGCTCTAACCCGTGTTCCGTGTTTTCCTTCCGTGACCCCCACTTGGGATCCACATCAGTGGCGACAGAGGATTTGAGACACGCACCCACGCCGAAACCACAAAGCCCCAGTCCCACATCAGTAGCGACAGAGGACTCGTTTAACTCTACTCTTTTCCACATCAGTGTTGAACTAGAATTTGAGCTGGCATTACTACATCAGCGAACGAAACGCAATACACAGCTACCTTTTACAAATAATATTCAAGGTTACTCAAGTATGTGCAAACAATAAACGAGCAATCAAGTATCGAGAACGACTGCTTACAAAAACCCAGCTTGTGCACAAAACAAGCTGATAAATTCAAGAGCTCGAAGTACTACGTTTGACTCAAGTTAGGAAAAACTATTCACCAAGTTGCGAATTCAGCAAAGTGTTTAAAATCTTATGGAATTGATTTGAATTCCTACAAATCTCGTGCATAAAATTACCCTCCCCTCAAATTGACCGATGTGAATTTTTCTAAAAAAAAAAAAGCAAGTTCTCCCAAAATAAAAAAAATCCAGTGCATTTATTTATTTATTTATTTTACTAAGTGATATTCTTCTTCCCACACTTCTAAAAAAAAATTTTTTTAAATTTCTCAAGAATTACAAAAGTTCCTCGGCGAAGGAAAGAAAAGAGAAAAAAAAAAACCCTGCTTAATTGAAAATAATTATGCAAATGAACTGTTGAGCGCCTACCAAGAAATAATTTTTTTCCCCTTTCCTTGCTGAAATTTTTTAAATTTTTTTTTTGCTAGAGGAAGAAATATAACAAGTGTAGAGAAAATTTAAATGGTCCCAATGAAATTAACGGAAAAACGCTATCTCGAAAGATCTAAACCAATAAGTAGTTCTTCTTCATTTTATTAATTATCTGTCCATTTTTTTTTACAAAAGAAAAAATCTGGGTAGATTTTCTTGAGTACACGCGTTTTCAAAGCAACAGTTAATTTTGTCATTTTTTTCTGTGATCTTTCATCTCTTTATTCTACATATTTTAAAATCGCTGTGATTTATTTTATCTAAATATAGAAGAATTCCAAAAAATAATTGTCCAATTGTTAAAGGTTTATATGGACCACCAACAAAAATCAGACGAAAGACAGCAACAATTGTTTATGGAGTTACATAAGCAACAAATAGAATTCTAACAATTTACACTTCAGAAAACACAACTATAGCAAAAACAACTTGAAGAATTACTTTTAAATTCATTTAACGGCTCTAAATCTCTGAAAAAGATACGAAATTTTCCCGGAGTACAATCTAAAACTCGATTGAAACATTCGAATACGTACCAGAGAAAGACAAAGCATTCGAGGATTTTTACAGGCGCTATGAAGATATTTTCCCCGTAGACTGTGAATAATGGTCTAGTGAGAAAAAGGTACGTCTTTTATTAAGAAAACTGGGAACTATCGAACATAGTAGGTTCGTAGAACCAAGAAACATAGTAGGTTCGTATTACCCAAGAAACTACGGACCTGAATTTTTCAGAGACTATTGAGCTCCTTTCGGAACTATTCGGGCCTAATGTAACCTTATTCCACTCACGATGGAAATGCCTGAACACAGTCAAGGAAAACCAGCAAGATTTTCTAACGTTTGCAGCGTCGGTAAACAAGCTCTGTAACGATTTCAAACTGGCAGAGCTGACTGCTGATGATTTCAAGTGTTTAATATTTGCACAAGGTCTAGTATCAGAAGACGCCGAGGTCAGACGTCGGGTACTTACCAAACTCGAAAACGAACAGGGATTGACTCTCCAAAAATTGGCAGAGGATTGTCAAAGAGTAATTTCTGTCAAGTGTGACTCAAAAACGATCAAGGAATCAGGTGTGGCTCAGATTAGAAAAATCAGAAGTAACCCAACCTCTTATTCCCGACAAAAAGACGAAAGGGAAATCTCATATTCTAAATCCCACAATAAACAAAACACGAATAGACTAAAGAAACCTCCCGGACCATGTTAACATTGTGGAAAATGGCATTGGATGAAATTCTGTCCATCCAAGAAGAAAACATATTGCAAAAATTGCAATAAAAATGGTCATAACTTAACTCACTGCTGGTACGCCAACAAAACGAGGAAACACAAAAGTAAAATTAGGCAAGCCCAATCAGACAACATAGTCGATAAGAATTTAAGAAAATATGTGACTGTCGATTTTGTCAATGACTCTATAAAATTCCAGCTTGATTCGGGATCTGACCTATCGATCATCAACTGGCGTACTTGGTGAAAGTTAAACAAGCCGACTCTATTAAAGACGGATAAAACAACAAAATCTGTAACTGGCAAAAATATTAGCATCTTAGGCGAGGTGGTCCTTACAGTAACACTAAATGGAGTAATGGAGTAGCTGGAAGCCTACGTACTAAAAAATTCGGATAACCTAGTTTGCCAGTTACGGATTTTGTCCATATTACAGTGTGATTGGTAGTATTATGGGAGTCACGCCAGTAGTTGGCATTTGCCTCTGTTGTTGCAACTATAACACTGTCAGCCCTCGGCCTTTGGGTAGAGGGCGCTCTCTGCTTCCGAGCAGAGAGCATTAACCCAGTCGTGGCTCCGTCGAAGGGTAGAGTCACGACTCGGTAATAATAGACAGACATTTTTTGGCCCGGCTATATGGCCGGGAAGACCCACTCTAAAATGACCATGTGTCACGTCTAGCCTTGCGTGGGAAGGCTGGTAAATACCGTCGCGCCAGCAGTTGGCATTTGCCTCTGTTAATGCGACTATAACACTGTCAGCCCTCTGTCTTCGGGTAGAGGGTGCTCTCTGCTTCCGAGCAGAGAGCATTAACCCAGTCGTGGCTCCGCCGAATGGTAGAATCACGACTGGGGAAAGATAGACAGACATTTTTTGGCCTGGCTATATGGCCGGGAAGACCCACTATAAAATGACCTTGTGTCACATCTAACCTTGCGTGGGAAGGTTGGTAAATACCGTAGCACCAGTCGTGCTACCTTTGTCACTGTTACCTCTCTGCCTGCGGGCAGAGAACACTAACTCATTTGTGGCTCCGTCGAAGGATAGTGTCACGACTGGGAAATAACAGACAGATATTTTTGGCCGGACTATATGGCCCGGGAGACACACATAAAAATGACCTTGTGTCACATTTCGCCTTAAGTGGGAGGGCCAACTAAATATTGTAGCACCAGTAGTGCGCAGCCGCGTACGACTACCCAATATCGGACACCACTGGATAGTAAGCTCCGCTTATTCTTACACTATTCCTTGTAACCTTTCTGTTTAATATATGTTTCTTTAGCTCTAACCCGTGTTCCGTGTTTTCCTTCCGTGGCCCCTACTTTGAGTCCACATCAGTTAGTTAACGTTGTGGTCATCGGGAAAATCCTCCTGTGAGTCGGTTCCACAGCGTAGTGGTTCGTAGAAAAAAGGTTGTCGAGTGGAACTTAAAATTCACTACTGGATTACGAAGCGAATGAATACTGGACAATCTCCTCACAAATGAAGAAGAGACTTGAAGTAACAGAAACAAAGAAAAGACTACTGAACTTTTATGTAATATCAGTCCTCCTATATGTCAGTGAATGCTGGACAATATCCTCACAGATAAAGAATAGATTTGAAGCAACAGAAACAAAGAAAACAGTACTGAACTGTTTTGTAATATCAGTCCTCCTATATGGCAGTGAATGCTGAACAATCTTCTCACAGATGAAGGAACTTGAAGCAAGAGAAACAAAGAAAAGAGTACTGAACTGTTATGTAATATCAGTCCTTTTATATGGCAGTGAATGCTAGACAATCTCCTCACAGATGAAGAAGAGACATGAAGCAACAGAAACAAAGAAAGGAGTACAGAACTGCTATGTAATATTAGTCCTCCTATAATGGCAGTGAATGCTGGACAATCTCCTCACAGATGAAGAAGAGACTTGAAGTAACAGAAACAAAGAAAAGACTACTGAACTTTTATGTAATATCAGTCCTCCTATATGGCAGTGAATGCTGGACAATCTCCTCACATATAAAGAATAGACATTAAGCAACAGAAGCAAAGAAAACAGTACTGAACAGTTTTGTAATATCAGTCCCCCTATATGGCAGTGAATGCTGGACAATCTCCTCACAGATGAAGAAGAGACTTGAAGCAAGAGAAACAAAGAAAAGAGTACTGAACTGTTATGTAATATCAGTCCCCCTATATGGCAGTGAATACTGGACAATCTCCTCACAGATGAAGAAGAGACTTGAAGCAAGAGAAACAAAGAAAAGAGTACTGAACTGTTATGTAATATCAGTCCCCCTATATGGCAGTGAATACTGGACAATCTCCTCACAGATGAAGAAGAGACTTGAAGCAAGAGAAACAAAGAAAAGAGTACTGAACTGTTATGTAATATCAGTCCCCCTATATGGCAGTGAATACTGGACAATCTCCTCACAGATGAAGAAGAGACTTGAAGCAAGAGAAACAAAGAAAAGAGTACTGAACTGTTATGTAATATCAGTCCCCCTATATGGCAGTGAATGCTGGACAATATCCTCACAGATGAAGAAGAGACTTGAAGCAAGAGAAACAAAGAAAAGAGTACTGAACTGTTATGTAATATCAGTCCCCCTATATGGCAGTGAATACTGGACAATCTCCTCACAGATGAAGAAGAGACTTGAAGCAAGAGAAACAAAGAAAAGAGTACTGAACTGTTATGCAATATCAGTCCCCCTATATGGCAGTGAATGCTGGGCAATCTCCTCACAGATGAAGAAGAGACTTGAAGCAAGAGAAACAAAGAAAAGAGTACTGAACTGTTATGTAATATCAGTCCCCCTATATGGCAGTGAATACTGGACAATCTCCTCACAGATGAAGAAGAGACTTGAAGCAAGAAAAACAAAGAAAAGAGTACTGAACTGTTATGTAATATCAGTCCCCTTATATGGCAGTGAATGCTAGACAATCTCCTCACAGATGAAGAAGAGACTTGAAGCAAGAGAAACAAAGAAAAGTGTACTGAACTGTTATATAATATCAGTCCCCCTATATGGCAGTGAATACTGGACAATCTCCTCACAGATGAAGAAGAGACTTGAAGCAAGAGAAACAAAGAAAAGAGTACTGAACTGTTATGTAATATCAGTCCCCCTATATGGCAGTGAATGCTAGACAATCTCCTCACAGATGAAGAAGAGACTTGAAGCAAGAGAAACAAAGAAAAGAGTACTGAACTGTTATGTAATATCAGTCCCCCTATATGGCAGTGAATGCTAGACAATCTCCTCACAGATGAATAAGAGACTTGAAGCAAGAGAAACAAAGAAAAGAGTACTGAACTGTTATGTAATATCAGTCCCCCTATATGGCAGTGAATGCTAGACAATCTCCTCACAGATGAAGAAGAGACTTGAAGCAAGAGAAACAAAGAAAAGAGTACTGAAATGTTATGTAATATCAGTCCCCCTATATGGCAGTGAATACTGGACAATCTCCTCACAGATGAAGAAGAGACATGAAGCAAGAGAAACAAAGAAAAGAGTACTGAACTGTTATGTAATATCAGTCCCCCTATATGGCAGTGAATACTGGACAATATCCTCACAGATGAAGAAGAGACTTGAAGCAAGAGAAACAAAGAAAAGAGTACTGAACTGTTATGTAATATCAGTCCCCCTATATGGCAGTGAATACTGGACAATCTCCTCACAGATGAAGAAGAGACTTGAAGCAAGAGAAACAAAGAAAAGAGTACTGAACTGTTATGTAATATCAGTCCCCCTATATGGCAATGAATACTGGACAATATCCTCACAGATGAAGAAGAGACTTGAAGCAAGAGAAACAAAGAAAAGAGTACTGAACTGTTATGTAATATCAGTCCCCCTATATGGCAGTGAATTCTGGACAATCTCCTCACAGATGAAGAAGAGACTTGAAGCAAGAGAAACAAAGAAAAGAGTACTGAACTGTTATGTAATATCAGTCCCCCTATATGGCAGTGAATTCTGGACAATCTCCTCACAGATGAAGAAGAGACTTGAAGCAAGAGAAACAAAGAAAAGAGTACTGAACTGTTATGTAATATCAGTCCCCCTATATGGCAGTGAATTCTGGACAATCTCCTCACAGATGAAGAAGAGACTTGAAGCAAGAGAAACAAAGAAAAGAGTACTGAACTGTTATGTAATATCTGTCCCCCTATATGGCAGTGAATGCTAGACAATCTCCTCACAGATGAAGAAGAGACTTGAAGCAAGAGAAACAAAGAAAAGAGTACTGAACTGTTATGTAATATCAGTCCCCCTATATGGCAGTGAATACTGGACAATCTCCTCACAGATGAAGAAGAGACTTGAAGCAAGAGAAACAAAGAAAAGAGTACTGAACTGTTATGTAATATCAGTCCCCCTATATGGCAGTGAATACTGGACAATATCCTCACAGATGAAGAAGAGACTTGAAGCAAGAGAAACAAAGAAAAGAGTACTGAACTGTTATGTAATATCAGTCCCCCTATATGGCAGTGAATTCTGGACAATCTCCTCACAGATGAAGAAGAGACTTGAAGCAAGAGAAACAAAGAAAAGAGTACTGAACTGTTATGTAATATCAGTCCCCCTATATCGCAGTGAATGCTAGACAATCTCCTCACAGATGAAGAAGAGACTTGAAGCAAGAGAAACAAAGAAAAGAGTACTGAACTGTTATGTAATATCAGTCCCCCTATATGGCAGTGAATGCTAGACAATCTCCTCACAGATGAAGAAGAGACTTGAAGCAAGAGAAACAAAGAAAAGAGTACTGAACTGTTATGTAATATCAGTCCCCCTATATGGCAGTGAATACTGGACAATCTCCTCACAGATGAAGAAGAGACTTGAAGCAAGAGAAACAAAGAAAAGAGTACTGAACTGTTATGTAATATCAGTCCCCCTATATGGCAGTGAATGCTGGACAATATCCTCACAGATGAAGAAGAGACTTGAAGCAAGAGAAACAAAGAAAAGAGTACTGAACTGTTATGTAATATCAGTCCCCCTATATGGCAGTGAATACTGGACAATCTCCTCACAGATGAAGAAGAGACTTGAAGCAAGAGAAACAAAGAAAAGAGTACTGAACTGTTATGTAATATCAGTCCCCCTATATGGCAGTGAATGCTGGACAATATCCTCACAGATGAAGAAGAGACTTGAAGCAAGAGGAACAAAGAAAAGAGTACTGAACTGTTATGTAATATCAGTCCTCCTATATGGCAGTGGATGCTGGAGAATCTCCTCACAAATGAAGAGGAGACTTGAAGCAACAGAAACAAGAAAAGAGTACTGAACTGTTATGTAATATCTGTCCTCCTATATAGCAGTGAATTTTGAACAATCTGCTCACGGATGAAAAACGAAGTCATAGAAATGCGGTTCTACAGAAGAATGACTAAGGTACCATGGACTGAATCTATGAGCTCCGACTAGGTTTTAGAGAATATGAAACAATTGTACACCTCTACTGAGAATCTAAAAGAAATTTGAATTTTCTCGCGTTCATAATAAGAGAAATTTGGCTTGGAAAATTTAACTCTCGTTGTGTAAAAGTTTAACAGAAACGGGAAAGCAAAAAGATAAACATTTCCAAAATATAAGACAATTCTGAAGATTCTTGGTCGAATATTTCCCGATCGACCACGAAACAGATTTGTCTTCTTTGTTGGTGAATTTGATTTCATAATAATTGTGAATTTAACCCGTTTACTGGATATTGCATACTTGGAGTTATTGAAAACAAAACCAACATTGGTTGTGCATTACTAAATAAAAAAAGACAAGACATCCTGAGATATTTTCAGCAGTCCTTTTAGATTATATCTTATATTTAAATTCTGTGGAGATTCCACGAATCGACAAGCATCTAATAAATACCATGGGGACAAATGGCAGAATGTTTGTGACCATAGCAACAAATATGACGACAAATTTTTGATTATTTTCTACACTTCTGAGACAAGGTAGTATTTACACAATTTACACTATTCGGACTCATCTTTGCTGCTATGTTTACGACGTTTCGGCTGTTGTCTTCAAGAATAGTGGTTATAGACGTTGGGTACTTTCAGTGACTTGACCCAAAGAGTTGTGAGTTCCATATCAGGCTATAGCAATGTTAAACAAATAACTTAGAGATTCAAGTTAAAGGGAGATAACTTACAGCTACCAGAAGTAGCTTTGCATATGAAATAAAAACTATATTCACCAGTGATCGTAGTAAAGATTCGAAATTTCTAGCACCTGAAGAAGGCCAGAGCGTACAAAGACCGAAACGTCGTAAACATGGCAGCAAAATGAGGACAATAGTCCGAATAATGTGAATTGTGTAATTTTATTTTAGTGTATAATATGTAGAAAGATAAAATGGAGGAAGAAGAAAGACAAGAATGACAGAAAAAGAAGGAAAGAAAATTACGGAAGAAATGACAACAGAATATAGAAAAAAATAAAATGAATGAATGAATGAATGAATGAAAGAGAGAGAAAGATGAATGGAAGGAGGACATTCGGAAGAAAATGACATCTGAAAAGTAAACTGATTTGATAAAAGAAGGAATGAAAAAAAGAATGAAAAAAGAAAGAATGAAAAAGAAAGGATGAAAAAAGAAGGAATGAAAAAAGAAGGAATGAAAAAATAAAAAGGGAGGAATGAAGGAAAGAAGGAATTATAAAAGAAGGAATGAAAAAAGAGGGAATGAAAAAAGAAGGAATAAAAACGGAATGAAAGAGAGAAAAAATGAAAAAAGAAGAAATGACAAAGAAGGAATGAAAAAAGAAGGAATGAAAAAAGAAGGAATGAAAAAGAAGGAATTAAAAAGAAGGAATTAAAAAAGGAAAAAAGAAGGAATGAAAAAAGAAATGCAAAAAAGGAATGAAAGAAAGAAGGAATGAAAGGAAGAAGGAATGAAAGAAAGAAATAATAAAAAAGAAGGAATGAAAAAGAAGAAAAAAGAAGGAATGAATACAGAAGAAATGCAAAACAAAGAATTAAAAAAGGAAAAAAGGAGGAATAAAAAAGGAATGAAAAAGAAGGAATGAAAAAGAAAGAATTAAAAAAGGAAAAAAGAAGGAATGAAAAAGAAATGCAAAAAAGGAATGAAAGAAAGAAGAAATGAAAGGAAGAAGGAATGAAAGAAAGGAAGAATAAAAAAGAAGGAATGCAAAAGAAGAAAAAAGAAGAAATGAAAAAAGAAGGAATGAAAAACAAAGAATTAAAAAAGGAAAAAGAAGGAATGAAAAAAGGAATGAAAAAAGAAGGAATGAAAAAAGGAATGAAAGAAAGAAGGAATCAAAGAAGAAGGATTGAAAAAGAAGGAATGAAAAAAGAAGAAAAAAGGAATGAAAAAATACTGAAAAAGAAAGAATGAAAAAAGAAGGAATGAATAAGAAGGAATGAAAAATGAAAGAATGAAAAAGGAATAAAAAAATGAATAAAGAGAGAAAGAATAAAAGGAGTATTTGAAGACGAGAATAAGGAAGGAGAGACCAACAAAAGAGAGGAACTCGTTAAAATGGAAGGAAAGAAGGAATTTAAAATGGGAGTAGAAGAAAAAAGAGTGCTCAACAGAAGAGAGAAAGTTATTTAATTTGCGAAAAAGAAGGAAGAAAAAGGGGAGATAGAAGAAATAAAGAGTGGAAGAAAAATTAGGAAAGTGAGCTCAACTGAAAAATGAAATTAGGTAGAAATCTGATTAACAATGAAGAAAAAAAAGGAGAAAAGACGAAAAAGAAGAATAGAAATAAAAGTGAAGGAGTGTTGAACAAATGAGAGAATTTTATTTGAATAGAGGAGCAGACTGAATGAAAAAAGTAGACAGAAGAAAGGAAAAATAGAGCTTTTTTGCTTAGGAAGGAGAAATCTGATTAGCATCTCGAAAAAGAAGGAAGAAAAATGTGTGTCGAAATAGAAAAAGAAATCTTTTTCGAAAATTGTTGTTCTATCTCTTAGAATGGATCTTTTTTTTTTTAATCATTTCACCCCGAGCAAGACGGAAACGCCACTGATGTGCAGGGGGTTACATAACTGTAAAAAGTTTAATTAGAAAAGAGTGAGGAGTACAAACTAGTTAGAAAGGAACAATAGAAAGCAGGTGCGATGACAGATACATAGGTGGAGAGAAAGGGAAGGTTATACAGGGGTGGGGAGAGAGCTAGAGTTCAGTGGTTAGTAGATGAGTATTAACTTTGCATTTAAATTTCTGGAGGTTGTAGCCGTCAGGAAAGCAAGAATACGGGAGTGAGTTCCACAGGCGGGAAGTGCGAGAGAGGAAGCTGCAGGAGTAGAATTGTCGTCTGCATTTGGCTAACCTGACTGTGAATGGGTGGGACCCAGTTGCCAGAGATTCCTGTCATTTGTAGTAGATTCCTCACCACGGCAAGAAAACGATCCAAGTAGACGTAACCTCTTTAAGTGTCACATACAATAAATGTTTTTACAGCAAACACAGGGAGATAACTGCTGAATATAGACTTAAACGGATAGAGAAGGTTGGCAAAGCAAATGTCAAAATAGCATAATGACCTATGAAACTGATTGACTGTGTACAAAGGCCAGTATCAGCCACAATTTAGTAACCAACACTTGCACAACTTGTAGACTTATATGGAAACTGGTTAAAAAAAAGACAAAGAAGAAAGGAAAAAAGAGAAAGAAGAATAAAAGAATAAAATTATCAAATAACCATCAACGGAAAAACGAAATTGGTTAGAATAGAGACAAAGAAGAAAGGAAAAGTGAGAAAGAAGAATAAAAGAATGAAATTAGCAAATAACCATCAACAGAAAAAGGAAATTGGTTAGAATAGAGACAAAGAAGGAAGGAAAAAAGAGAAAGAAGAATAAAAGAAAAAAATAGCAAATAACTATTAACAGAAAAAGGAATCTCTTTAAAATCGCAAAAAATCATTTTTGAAGAAAAAATGTATAGAAAAAAAAATTAAGATTTAAAAAATGTTTGTTCCAACAATGAATCTCCAAAATTCCTGTCCATTGTTCTGGATTCCTTACACCGGAATGTGACGATTCAAGAAAACCCTTTTTAAGGGACATAGAAAATAAATAGTTTTTTTTTTTTACATTAAAAAGCGTAAGATAACTTTTGAATCTAAACTTGAACAGATAGTGAGGATTGGCTACGCGGACGACAAAATGGTATCGTGACCTACGTAACGGGTCAGATTGACCATCTACCAAAATTAGAATTATCAACCGTATTTAGTAACCACGTCTCAGAATACCAACACTTGCACAACATTTAGACATACATGGAGATCATTTACGGGACCTAAATATAACACCAGACAAGAAAACACAAACAGCACTCTTTGGCACGATTAAACTAAAACTTCGATCTAGTAATCAGAATAGCACCAACTATATGCACGCATGCGCAGAAGGCAGTTTGAAAAAATATATATATTTGATGACGAATGTGAGAAGAACCTTTGACTCACCCTCTTACGATTTCTCATTCAATTAATTTCAGTCACTTTTATTCAAAGGCAAATAATTCTATGGTCGTCTCGATAAGCCCAAGATATGGTCCAGCCAAACCTTGCTCAAAAATTAGATTAGTGAGAGACTCTAGGTTGTGAAGACATCTCTTTAAGATTAACCCCGATACAAGCCTAAGGCGAGGTAACACTTAATTTATTCAACGAATAGCGAAATATGACGGATGATCGGAAATGTGATAATAAATTCTACTAATCAAATATATTTATTTCAAAGAAAAGGTCCTTAGTTCAATTACTCTATGTATGAGTCTGTGCAAATATGCAAGGAAAGACTTCAAAGTAGAAGACAACAAAATGAAAATATAGCTTCATTCTGCTTATTGCATACTAGCTGTATAAAATGCCGTTGCTCGGGTGTAATGAAAGCTTTAAAACTAATCCATGGTCCTGGAGCTCAGACTCTTTGGACGTTGGCACGAAAGACTAAAAAGCAACAGTTGTTTCCAGTTAAAGCGAAACCGTAGACTGAAAGAAAAATAAACGGATATAAGTCAAATTTTGATTTCCTGGTATCGATATCGAAATAAGTTTTTTTCGTCGTAAACTGAATTTTGAAGGCTAAATAAGTCCTCTGAGTAAATAGTATCATGGCTGAGACTAAGAATGACAATTATACCTACTTAGAGCCAAACCCGAAGTAAAAACTAAAATAAAAGGGCTGAAAAAATACAGACATACAGGCAGATAAACAGACACACACACAAACATCTTGCCTCTTTATATATATATATATATATATATATATATTATCGATTTTCTGCACTATTGTAAGAACTACAACCTTGAAATTCTGAATATCGTTTCTTATGTCTTTGTCTATGAGTGTATCAAATTTGATTAAAATCG
>JBBBDQ010001140.1:1602500-1687500 GCA_037127315.1 Ascarosepion bandense
AACTACCGCCCTATCAGTCTTCTACCGATATTCGGGAAAGTATTCGAAGCTATAATCAATGCAGAAATAGTTCATCATCTCACCGCCCACAAACTGTTCTCTGACAGGCAATATGGATTCCGCTTCGACAGGTCCACGGCCGACCTGCTAACAACTGTAACGGAGTACATGCTACAGGCCCTTGATGAGTCTGACGAGGCTCGCGCGGTTGCTCTGGACATCTCAAAGGCTTTCGACAGGTTTTGGCACCCTGGCCTCCTATGCAAACTACGCGGTTATGGTATTACCGGTCGCCTGCTTGACCTAATCCAATCTTTCTTAAATAACCGCAAATTGAAGGTCGTTCTGAATGGGCGTGCCTCTTTGTGCTACAGCACGAATGCTGGTGTCCCACAGGGCTCTATCCTGAGCCCGACGCTCTTCCTTATTTTCATCAACGACCTCCCAGATGAGATCAAGTCCCAAGTAGGCATCTACGCAGATGACACTACAATATACTCCCGCTCCAGTAAGAAACCTGTCGTGGCGGACAGATATAATCTCGCTGCTGACCTTGAACGGGATCTACACTCTGTGGTGAACTGGGGCAAGAAGTGGCTTGTCAACTTCAATTCGTCTAAGACCAAGCTCTTGTCTGTCAACCATTACAGGCAACCTCTTCTGCCTCCCATAAGCATGGACCAGGTGATTCTCCCGGAGAGTAATACACTACCACTTCTCGGACTTACCCTGTCCTCAGACCTCAAATGGAACCACTATATTGAATCCATAGCAAAATCTACTGCTAAGAAGGTTGGGTCACTATGTCGATCCAGGATGTTTTTTCCACCTGAATCCATCCTGCATATATACAAGTCAACCATCCGTCCGTGCATGGAGTACTGCTGCCATTTATGGTCAGGTGCCCCTGCCGTTCTCCTCAGTGTTCTTGACAAGCTCCAAAGGAGAGTCTGTAATGTGATAGGTACTGATCTGGCGACTCGACTGCAGCCACTTTCCCATCGTCGAAATGTGGCCTCCCTCTGTCTCTTCTATAAATATTTTCATGGCTTCTGCTCGGATGAGCTTAAGTCACTGATGCCTCCTCAACAGGTGTTTACCCGTGCAACCAGACTGGCAACTGGGTCCCACCCATTCACAGTCAGGTTAGCCAAATGCAGACGACAATTCTACTCCTGCAGCTTCCTCTCTCGCACTTCCCGCCTGTGGAACTCACTCCCGTATTCTTGCTTTCCTGACGGCTACAACCTCCAGAAATTTAAATGCAAAGTTAATACTCATCTACTAACCACTGGCCTCTAGCTCTCTCCCCTCCCCTGTATAACCTTCCCTTTCTCTCCACCTATGTATCTGTCATCGCACCTGCTTTCTATTGTTCCTTTCTAACTAGTTTGTACTCCTCACTCTTTTCTAATTAATCTTTTACATTTATATAACCCCCTGCACATCAGTGGCGTTTCTGCCTTGCTCGGGGTGAAATGATTAAAAAAAAAAATTTAACAGTATATGTTTAGAAAATTATCTGCTACCTCGATACACTAAATTTAAGTTATCTCTCTCTCTCTCTCTCTCTCTCTCTATATATATATATATATATATATATATATATACATATGTGCGTGTGTGTGTGTGTGTTTGTGTGTGTGTGTGTGTGTGTGTAATCGTACGTCCCCTGTGTGAATAATCTTTGGGCAGGTCGATATAAGATTATATCGATGGAATTACCTTCTTCATTTTCAACATTGGGTATTTATTTTCGATAATAGCTGCGTATTTTTTTTGTTTTTTTTTGTTTTACTTTCTAACACTTTTGAAGAACGAAAACATATTCAATGTTTGTAATCCAGGAATAAAACAAAATGGATGGCCTCTCCCCACATTGGTGGGGCAGGTGTGTGAACGCTGATCTGCGTCTCGAGTTTACGAAGAAGATTTGCAGACGCCATATTGTATATTAGTTGAAGAGAAATATCAACGAAGAAAAAAAAGGCGAGGACAAAATAGACGATTTTGTTACTTTCTCTATTTTTCATTCTCATCCCTTGTTTGTGTCTTCTCCTTGTTTTTTACCTTCAGATAGTTTCAGCTTTTATTTTTTTTTAAAATCCCCGAATGAAGTAATCCCTGGTTTAAAGTGAATTCCTTCCCAGTGAGACGCAGAAGATTAACAAAAAAAAAAAAAAAAAAAAAATGGAAGCTGATGTTTTATTTTCTGTAAAATGTAGATGAATGTAAAAATCTTCTTTTTAAGTACTTTAGGATAAAACATTGTTTTTTACTATTTTCCTCTGTTCTTTTTCTCTTATTGAAGCTAAGAATTTTATACTTTGACTGGAAAAATCCTTTGGCAAATTCTCGCTTTTGTAACCAGTCTCGAAGACTTTCTATTTATTTAAGATCAGAAACAAAAATAAATCTACAATTATTTCCTTAACAAAAATAAAAAGAAGAAAAACTACAAAAAAAAGACGTTAAGTACCTTAATCCTATTCAAAGCAGAGGATGCGGGGGTATCTCAGCAATTTAAAATGTCATAATGCTCAAAATTATAACTTACTCTATCTAATTATCTTAATGTTTTATTTTACATTTAACTGAATATATATATTGTTTTATAAATGTATAAATATTTTCAGTTTTTTTATAATAATAAATGCGGCAAAAGGCTAAAAAATAAAGGAAAGGCTGGTATACATTTGTCTTATAATTAAACTTAACTACGCAAAAATGAAAAAATAACAACAGTATTCCTTACACCAACGCAATACACGGTTTAATGGTTAGCAAGCTTATCTTGCTGATTAGTGAGTTCGAACCTCACTGAGTACCCCATATTTTTGGCCTTGTGCCACATCTAAACGGCGCTTAGATAATCAGCTATCTAAGGGCATCTTGAGGTTGTGTAATGCTTAGAAAGCTTGTCTCGCTGATTAGTGAGTTCGAACCTCTTTAGGTACCGCATACTTTCGGCCTTGTGTCACATCTAAGCGGCGCTTAGAAAATCAGCTATGTAAGGGCACCACAAGGTGGTGTAATGGTTAGAAAGATTGTCTCGTTAGAATTATTGCAGTTGAGTAGTGAGTTCGGTTCTCACTGGGTACCGCATACTTTCGGCCTTCTACCACATCTAAACGGCGCTTAGAAAATCAGCTATCTAAGGGCATCTTGAGGTTGTGTAATGCTTAGAAAGCTTGTCTCGCTGATTAGTGAGTTCGAACCTCTTCAGGTACCGCATACTTTCGGCCTTGTGTCACATCTAAGCGGCGCTTAGAAAATCAGCTATGTAAGGGCACCACAAGGTGGTGTAATGGTTAGAAAGATTGTCTCGTTAGAATTATTGCAGTTGAGTAGTGAGTTCGGTTCTCACTGGGTACCGCATACTTTCGGCCTTCTACCACATCTAAACGGCGCTTAGAAAGTCAGCTATCTAAGGGCAGCTTGAGGTGGTGTAATGGTTAGCAAACTTGTCTCGTTAGAATTATTACAATTGAGTAGCGGTTCTCACTGGGTACCCCATATTTCGGCCTTGTGCCACATCTAAACGGCGCTTAGAAAATCAGCTATTTTGTAGTTCTTCCATAGATTTTTATTTACAAATAATCATGTAACCCAAGCAAGGCAGGCTCGCCACTGGAACGCAGGGGGTTGCAATGAGAGAATAAAAAACGTACAGATTAGAGATGGGTGTCAAGACAGTTTACTGCCACTATTTCGCAGGGGGTTACAAAAAAGTTATGAGAAAGAGTGACAGGTTATAGGGGGTGTCAGTAAGTGGCTAACAGAAGGGTGAGAATACTGATAAGAGTGGAATATGAGAGAGAGGAGGCAAGTTAGTAAGATGGGAAATGACTATTGACTTTACATATAAATTCTTGGAAATTGTAGATGTCGGGAAAGCCAGAAAACAGAAGAGAATTCCACAGACGGGAAGTGCGAGAAAAGAAGCTGAGGGAGTAGAATTTGCGTTTACATTTTATTGGTTTCACAATAAAAAGATAGGACCTAGTTGCTAATCTTGTTGCTCGAGTAAATTCATATTTAGGGTGCACTTAGGGAGCTAAGTTAATCGGAGTAGAAGCCGTGAAAGTATTTATAGAAGAGAGACAGGAAAGCCACATTGCGCCGTTGAGGAAGTGACTGTATCTGAGCTGCCAAGTCGAATTAAATGTAAAATAAAACTCATCCCTGATAATGGCTAAAGATATAGTCGAAACCGCTTGAATAAATAAAACATTCAGACAGTTTTTATATTATTTATATTCTTCTTTACGTGCTCTTTTTATGACGTAGGCGTTCATGGACCTCCACTTATACCTATTCATTGTCACACTTAACCCTTTTTCCTCTCGGTCAGATATACGCTTTGGCGATCATATCTTGAAAGAGACATAACAGACTGGACAGAATATTTTGCTACAGCAGGTTGCCATTACTTTCTGCGGTAGACCAATCAAGGCTAAAACATCCAATCTGTCCTGTTATTTGATCTATAGCTGGGGGGAAGAGACGGATTAATACCTTTTCCAAAGGTATTTGTGCGTAAGTGATTGCAACGAATTCGACTATAATTCGAACTCGGCTATCCAATTTCTCATTCCGACGCGAAATCCACTGCACCACAACGTACATACAATTATTTCTTTTGATATCCCTCCTAAACCCTGCACCGCCCTCCAATTGCTCAAGCTCATCAAGTATGTCTCGCATTGCTTTCCTCTGTCTCTCTTTCCCGCAATCCGTCCTGTGAACATCAGATTCTTCAAGATATTCTTCATCATTCTTCTTCTATGTGCCTTGTCCTTTCAGGACGTAGGCGATCATGGCTTTCCACATCTCTCTATCCCTGGTGGCTCTTAGCACGCTTTCTTCTGTTGCACCACGTAACCCTCGTTCCGTGATCCACCTGATCAGGTCCTTCAAATATTTTATCCGCTGCTTTCCCCTGTCTCTTTTCCTCTCTATCTGGCCTGTTAGTATCAGGTTCTCCAAGCCCTCCTTCCTCATTGCTTGTCCCATGAACTTCAGCTGTCTCTTTCTGATGCTCAGGATTAATTTCCTTTTCGTTTACATCATTTTTAAAACCTCATCATTGCTCACATGCTCGATCCATGATATCCACAGCATCCTTCTGTAGAACCACATTTCAGCTGCTTCAAGTTTTGCCTTCATCTTTGAAGATATTGTCCAACATTCACTGCCATATTGAAGAACTGACATAACATAGCAATCCAGTACTCTCTTCTTTGTTTCTAGTGAAATTGTCCCGTTTCTTAATACTTAAGTCAACTTTTGGAATGCTTCCTTCTCCATCCCAAATCCCCTTCGGATCTCTGTGTCACACTTTCCGTCTTCTGTTAGAACACTTCCTTGGTATTTAAATTTTTGTACCTGCTTGAGTTTAGTATCCACCACCTGTATTTGGCATTTTGGGCTCCCCTTTTTGCTGATGACCATGCATTCGGTTTTCTTGAAGTTTATTTGTAGTCCTTTCTTGTCACTCTCTTCCACTACCATCTGTAGGAAGTCTTGTAGATTTCTTTCCGTGTCTGCTATCAGCACTGTATCATCTGCGTACCTTATATTGTTTAAAATATGGCCTCTGATAACGAATCCTGACATAACTTCTAGGGTCTCAAAATAGTTTCGCTGTATAAGTTGAATATATCCGGTGAAAAGACACATCCTTGTCTTACGCCCTTTTAATGTGTCTCTTCCTGACGTTAATTATAAATTTACTTATTGTTTGCTCCCCGTCCAAAAACTTGTCATAGCTCATATGTTCGCTCCGTGGTATCCTCAGCATCTTTCTGTAAAACCACATTTCTGTTCCTTCTAATCTCTTCCTCATCTTTGCCGTATAGCAGGACAGATACCCAGTACGCTCTTCTTTGTTTCCAACAATATGTTTCTGTCTCAATATTTTGTTCAGCTTTTGATGTTGTTAAACATGAAAAGAAATTAACAACACTTAGAAAAAACTTTGAGGAAAATGACAAAAGAAATGGTTAAACGAATTTTGAACAATGAGCAATATGGACAAATTTTGGTGTCTAATAAATGGAAAAAATTGAACTCGTTAAATAGAAAAAAGCCAGAACGCTGGAAAAACTAAATAAAACTTTCATTAAATGTTCCTTGTCTGTCATATTTAATGATATATATATATATACTAGCAGTATATCCCGGCGTTGCTTGGGTGTAATGAAAGCTTTATGACTAATCCATGGTTCTGGAGCTCAGACTCTTTGGACGATGGCACAAAAGACTAAAAAGTTTCCAGTTGAAGCGAAACCGTAGACTGAAAGAAAAATGAATGGATGTAAGTCAAATTTTGATTTCCTGGTATCAATTTATGCATATATATATTATCGATTTTCAGTACTATTGTAAGAACTGCAGCCTTGAAACTTCTAAAGATCGTTTCTTATGTCTTTGGTTATGAGTTTATCAAAATGAAAATATACCTTCATTCTGCTTATACTACCTGTATAAAATGCCGTTGCTCGGGTGGAATGAAAGCTTTAAAACTAATCCCTGGTCCTGGAGCTCAGTCTCTTTGGACGTTGGCACGAAAGACTAAAAAGACAGAGTTGTTTCCAGTTAAAGCGAAATTTTAGACTGATGTAAGTCAAATTTTGATTTCCTGGTATCGATATCAAATAAGTTTTTCATCGGAAACTGAAATTTGAAGGCTAAATAAGTCCTCTGAGTAAATGGTATTATGGCTGAGACTAAGAACTAAAATTATACCTATTTAGAGCCAAACCCGAAGTAAAAACTAAAATAAAAGGGCTGCAAAAATACTGACATACAGGCAGATAAACAGACATACACACAAACATCTAGTCTTTTATATATATATATATATATATATATTATCGATTTTCTGCACTATTGTAAGAACAGCAACCTTGAAACTTCTGAATATCGTTTCTTATGTCTTTGTCTATGAGTTAATCAAATTTGATTAAAATCGGACCACTCCTTCTATCACCCGATTTTTTCGATTATCGATTTTCGATATTTATCGGGGGTACCTTGACACAAAACCTAGCCAAAAACACTCACAGACGCTTATATTACAACTGTGTAAATTTTCAAGAAAATCGGTTCAGCCGTTTCGGAGTCTATAGGTCACGGATACACACACACACAGACAGACACACACACATGCACTGACAAAGTTCCATTTATAAATAAGTTTATATATATATATGTAAATGTGTCGTTATACTCGTTTCAAACAACCCTCCGACTACATATGTGGAAGGAAAAAATGGTAATAAAAAACGAGCTAAGCACTTGAACATCCGTCAAAGTACATAGCCCAAAGAAAAAAACCCGAGACGAGTAACCTAAAACAAAAAGCGCTCAATACCCAAGTAGAGCAAACAAAGTAAATAACTAACCTAGAGTGCCAACGAACCTCCCAAGGTTTCACCAAATTGGATCTTCAGTGAAAGTTGGTTAAAGAGGCTAAAATAAGGCGATAAGGTAGGTTCATTGGCTCTCTAGGTTAGCTATTTACTATATATATATATATATATATATATATTAAACGGTTGTCGATAGAGTTGAATTAGACCCGTAAACACTTGTCTTAACAAATAATCAATGCAGAGTTTTTGCATATTAAAATTAGAGGTCAGCAGATTACGCTGCCATTGTTTCAATATTTAAAGTATCATCAAGCGTTATAAAATAACTGATTTCGGTAAATTTTTGTTTTGCTCCCCAAATCCTTTACCCCTTCAAATCTTTCCAAAACATCCTTATTTCCGTGCAAATATAAATGCTGAACTCAAATCGATAATTGTTTCAAGTTTAAAAACAAAAAATATCGAACTTCTTGTCGCTGTTTATTTCACCCCGTAACCACACATCAAAAAATGTTATTCACTGCAGAATGACTTCGGGCGTAGTTTGCCGATTTTTCGATCAATTTACTTCATTTTTGCAATTAGTACGCGGAAATTAAGTTCCGAAACCAAACAAATCGCGGAGTATCTGCTCAAATCAAGTAAACAGGCTGAAATAAGTACCCTACGCCTCAAGTCATTTAGCGGTGAATCAGATATGAGAACGGTGGTAAAAGGTAAGATATAGTGCGATTTTATTCTGGCCGATAACAGGAAAAAATGTAGGTTTCTTCAATAAAGAATTATCGATTTCAGCGTATACATTTGCATTTTATTAAGGAAGTTTAGGAAAGATTTGACGGGGTAAAGGCCTTCGGGGAACAAAACAAAAATTTACTCTGATTCCTAACGCTTTATTTTGAACTCACAACACGAAATTGAAAACAGGATGTTTAAAATAAGGGGTTGTTCATCAAGACTATCGAAATAGTATTGTTCATTATTTTATCCGGAATTGTACTAATCCAAAAATTAATTTCTATTACGCTCTTCCTTATTTTCATCAACGACCTCCCAGATGAGATCAAGTCCCAAGTAGGCATCTACGCAGATGACACTACAATATACTCCCGCACCAGTAAGAAACCTGTCGTGGCGGACAGATATAATCTCGCTGCTGACCTTGAACGGGATCTACACTCTGTGGTGAACTGGGGCAAGAAGTGGCTTGTCAACTTCAATTCGTCTAAGACCAAGCTGTTGTCTGTCAACCATTACAGGCAACCTCTCCTGCCTCTCATAAGTATGGACCAAGCGATTCTCCCGGAGAGTAATACACTACGCCTCCTCGGACTTACCCTGTCCTCAGACCTCAAATGGAACCACTATATTGAATCCATAGCAAAATCTACTGCTAAGAAGGTTGGGTCACTATGTCGATCCAGGATGTTTTTTCCACCTGAATCCATCCTGCATATATACAAGTCAACCATCCGTCCGTGCATGGAGTACTGCTGCCATTTATGGTCAGGTGCCCTTGCCGTTCTCCTCAGTGTTCTTGAGAGGCTCCAAAGGAAAGTCTGTAATGTGATAGGTACTGATCTGGCGGCTCGACTGCAGCCACTTCCCCATCGTCGAAAGGTGGCCTCCCTTGTCTGTTCTATAAATACTTTCATGGCTTCTGCTCAGACGAACTTAAGTCACTGATGCCTCCTCAACAGGTGTTTACTCGTGCAACCAGACTGGCATCTGGGTCCCACCCATTCACAGTCAGGTTAGCCAAATGCAGACGACAATTCTACTCCTGCAGCTTCTTCTCTCGCACTTCCCGCCTGTGGAACTCGCTCCCGTATTCTTGCTTTCCTGACGGCTACAACCTCCAGAAATTTAAATGAAAAGTCAATACTCATCTACTAACCACTGGACTCTAGCTCTCTCCCCACCCCTGTATAACCTTCCCTTTCTCTCCACCTATGTATCTGTCATCGCACCTGCTTTCTCGGCTTTCTATTGTTCCTTTCTAACTAGCTTGTACTCCTCACTCTTTTCTAATTAATCTTTTTGCATTTATGTAGCCCCCTGCACATCAGTGGCGTTTCTGCCTTGCTCGGGGTGAGATGATTAAAAAAAAAGTTTATACATTCAAACATTACTGCAGATCTTTCATTTAGCAACATTTCTCCTTCTGGAAATAATCCTATAGAAAACTTTTTTCTTGGAACAATCACTATTGCTGTAAAGTTTGGCTTTTCTTAATATACTCCAGCTTACATTAGGATTTTTTCTTTTAATTTTCACACATGATTGGCTCGCTGGGTTCGTAAGATTTCCTATGTTGAATGATGATTTATGATTATACTTTCGTTTCCTATAATTCCCTTTAGAACAGCTAACTTATACTTTGCCCTGTTTATTTATATCTTGAACTTCTGCTTTGTAAATAATTTTTTCGGTTTTACAAACTTCTTCAATTTGACATTTATTTTTATCTCTACAGTTTTATTTTATTTTTTTATTTTTTTTAATCATCTCCCCCCCAAGCAAGGCATTCCACTGCCACCATTGCGCATGGGGCTACATAGGGGAAGGTAAAGAGAAGGAGTGGTTAGACATAGGGAATGTCAGGAGGAAGGTGACAGATGAGTAAGGATAGCGAGGATTAGGATTGGGCAGATGGGAAGAGTGTTTGATAGAATGGGAGCAGGTTAGTGTGTTAGGAGGTGTCTATTGACCTTACATTTAAACTCCTGGAGATTGTAGCCGTCGGGGAAGCAATAGTTTGGAAGAGAATTCCACAGTCGGGAAGTGCGGGGAAAGAAACTGTTGGAGTAGAAGTTACGGCTGCATTTTATCGGTTTCACTGTAAAAGGGTGGGATCTAGTTGCTAATCTAGTATCTCGTGCAAATTCGTATTTAGGGGGCACCAGTGATCTAAGTTCATCGGAGCAGAAGCAGTGAAAGTATTTATAGAAGAAATTATAGAAGTTTCATTTTTCGTTATTAATGATATCTTATTAATACTTATTATGTTATCCTTAAAATTACTGGTGTTCAGTTTTTTGTGTTGGTCAGTTAAGTGACATACGTGATACACGCTTGGGCGATCATGTCTCGAAAATGACATGACTGACTGGACAGAAGATTATCCCGCAGTAGGTTGCCATTGCTTTCTGCGCTAGACTGGTTGCCTGCCAAGACTATAGAACCCAAACTGTCCTATTATTTAATCCATAACTGAAGGGAAGAGATAGATTAATACCTTTCCCAAGGGTAATTGCGCGTAAGTGAATGCAGTAAATTCAACTGGAATTCGAACTCGACTCCCCGATTTCTCGTTCCGAGCCGACATCCACTGCGCCACAGCGCACATCCTTTTTTGTGTAGCTTATTGTAAATGCGTGTCTATTAAATATCTTGTGTAATTCAGAATTGTTAGGAAAGAGCATATTGAACAATTCGAAAAATATTCTCCCTATTTGGGATTTTACCTCTAAATTAAAAGGTCGGTCTAAGTAAATAATACTCCGTTTCTTCAGTTTATTCTTTATTTGTTTATTTATTTCAGGTTTATAGTCTCGTTTATTTTATGCCAATCATCATTGAAATACTTTTCTTAGATTTTGTTTCTTTCATCAATAATTGCACTATCGGCCATAATTATTAGGCTACCCCAGTTTTGTTTTTTTTAAGAAATGATGTATTTCATACTATTTTTAAGTGGATAATTCTAAATGAAAATAGAATGGCTCTTTTGTTATTATTAATTTGCAAAATTTTACAACGCAGGAAAGCAAAGATGAACTCGTCCGAATCACCCTAAATTTTCTTCATTCTTTCATTGATGCAACTGCAATATGGGTAATTATAAAATAGTTATAAATTCATTTGTTGCACATGTTATAGTGTAGTATTGATAAAAGAACCACTCTATTTTCATTTATAATTATTCACTTTGCAATAAATACTAAAAAAATAGTATGAAATACATCATTTTTTTATAACACTGGGAAGGCTACATAATTATGGCAGGCAGAAATTTGTACACAACCTGTATTCCATTTCTTTAGGGACGGGTTTGATTATATTAAGTGGTTGGGTAGATCCAGTGTTAAAGAACCTTAATTTTGTGTTGGGTTTTAGATATGGCAAAACTCTGCTAGTTGTAGAGTAAATTTCACATGTAAATATCAGACAACGTTATTTTTTTTCATACATATCTACTTTCATTTCGAAATCGAGGCTAAAGAGCTTTAAAATATTTTTTCTTATTTTTTCTTATTTTGCCTTTTACTCCTACGTTATATATATATATATATATATATATATATATATATATATATATAACAGAGGAGTAAATGACAAAATAGAAAAACTGCTTTTTATACTCTTCAATAACCTTGATTTCGAAATAGAAGTACTGATAAAACTACAATCTGAGCAAGTTATTTTTTTATTTCACAGTGATCGATTGAGATAGAGCGTTAATAGTTTTAGTAAAAAAAAATTAAAGTTTAATTGTGCAGGTTCATGCTGTCTTCGAAGTTTCATCAGGACACTGTTAAAATGCCCTCACTTATCGGGGCTGGGATTTATCAGCAAGAATCCCAGCCATGATATGTAAGGGCATCTCAACAGTGTCCTCACGAAAGTATGAAGTTGACATGAACGTGGTCAGTTAAAGTCACATATTCTTTGCACTAAATTTATATATATATATATATATATATATATATATATATATATATATTATTCGCTCTGCTTTGTATTGAACACTTTTTAAGAATAATGTTTCTTTGGATACGGAATATTATTACATCCATACCTACCTATATCTAAAAATTTTTATAGATGGAACTTTGTCCGTGTGTGTGTGTCCGTTATCTATAGACTCCGAAACGGCTGAACCAATTTACAGTTCTACTATAAGCATCTGCGAGTGTCTTTAGCAAGGTTTGTGTCGAGGTGCCCCCGATAAATATCGAAAATCGATAATCGAAAAAATCGGGTTATAGAAGGAGTGGTCTGATTTTAACCAAATTTGATACACTCTTAGAGCAAGACATAAGAACGAATATTCAGAAGTTTCAAGATTGCAGTTCAACAATAGTGCAGAAAATCGATAATATATATATATAAAAGACAAGATGTGTGTCTGTTTATCTACCTGCATGTCTGTACTTTTCAGCTCTTTTATTTTAGTTTTTGCTTCGTGTTTGGCTCTAAGTAGGTATAATTGTAGTTCTTAGTCTCAGCCATGATACCATTTACTCAGAAGACTTATTTAGCCTTCAAACTTCAGTTGACGGCAAAAAATCTTATTTGATATCGACACCAGAAAATCAAAATTTGACTTACATCCATTCATTTTTCTTTCAATCTACGGTTTCGCTTTAACTGGAAACTTTTTAGTCTTTTGTGCCAACGTCCAAAGAGTCTGAGTCCAGGACCATGGATTAGTTTTAAAGCTTTCATTACACCCGAACAACGCCGGGCTATACTGCTAGTATATATATATATATATATATATATATATATATATATATATATATATATATATATCGTATTGAGGCAGCAGATAATTATCTAAACATATATAGTTAAGTATAACCAACAATGAAGGTCTATTACTTTTAATCAGGAGCCGTTCTAAACATCGTATTTTGGTCTTAATTTCTGGTGATAAATAAAAACAAAAATTGTCCAACATTTGGATATTTTTTTTTAATCTACTGCTTCTAAGATTTCTGCTCATATGAGCCATCTTCAGAATGGTTGTTGGGACATCTACCATCTAAGATTATATTTTCTTGTGTTGACATAAAAAATCACATTTCAGTCGAGTCACTATATATTACATTGCATTTATACATATGGTTTTGTTGTTAACATTTCGCTCTCTCACGTGGTGTGACGTCATAATACCACATTACAAATTTACGACCTGCGTTTCTTATTCCATCACTGTTATCGTTGCATAGCAATGTTTTTTTGTCAACATACGAAAATATTATCTTTGATGGTGGATGTCTTTATGTTAACTTCTCTAAAACCATTCTGAAGATGGGTCATGTGAGCCTAAAGCTTAGAAACTACATAATAAATAAATATCCAAATGTTGGACAATTTTTGTTATAATTTTCTCCAGAAATTAAAGCCAAAATGCAATGTTTAGAATGGATATATATATATATATATGATTCTATCTATGAAAGTATTTTTCTGAAAAAAAAGTTTTTTGAAGGTCGAAACGCGTTACAGTATGTTTCTCCATTTCAGGATTCAATTATCTATCAAAATTAATATTCCTGGCAAGGAATGAAGGCGAAAACCTCAAAAACATAAAATTAAATAAAAATAAAATTTAATGATGAAAGCAGTAACGAAATTAAAATTCATATCTATTAGTATTGGAAATATTGGGTAAAGAAATATCTTTTTTTGAATTTGAGATACATTCAGCTGATATTGTCGACCAAAGAAACTCAAACTAAGAACCTGTCAAATTCAGATGTCACGAATAAATTGGAAATACATCGTTACTAAAGAATTTATATTCGGTTGCAAATACTGAAAAAAATGAAAGCAAACTCTTTTCGAAGGATTATTATTTGGGCCCGAGTCATTCAATTCAATAAAGATTTACCGAACCTGGATTGGCATCACAAATGGAATCATATAATTTTATATAAACGACAAGGTAATAATTGAATTCTAGGAGATGGAAATTATTCGCATGAACTATTTTTTCTTCTAATGTATAACCAACACAAGGCCAAGAGCCACTCAAGTTAGAACGGTATTAAATGACGTGTGAGGTATAAGTGCAAAAGTAGATGGAAGGAAGTTCAGATGAGAAGTATATGGAGAATATATGATGACCGATACTCAACTTAAAGAAGCTAAAATTGTGTTTATAAGCGGAGAGCTGAATTTTATGAAACACTGCCATTGGTATGGGATGTGACTATGTTGAAATGTAGGGATGTGAAACTGTGATGTATAGCTATATCTTGACGACCGATATGTTTGATTGTGCTCCTTAGTTTTTAATGACTGATTAATTGATTGGTGTGCATTGTGGTGTAATGGATATCGGTTCGGAATGAGAAATTGGAGAGCCGAGTTCGAATTCCAGTCGAATTCGTTTCATTCATCTACGCACAAATACCCTTTGGAAAGGTATTGATCCATCTATTCTTCCTCCAGCTATGGGTTGAATAGCAGGAAGGATTGGGTTTTATAGCCTTGATTAGTAATCAGTCTACCGCAGAAAGTAATGTCAATTTTCTGGGGGAAAATCTTCTGTTTAGGCAGTCATCTCTCAAAAGAGATATGATAGCCAAACCGTGTATCGCATATGGTAATTAACTAACTGAATTGATTTATGCGTTTTTATTGTAACCTAAATAGGTTACTGAATGAGAAATAACATAGGATTTGCTGTGTTTATAAAAGATACCTTCATCAGAAGAGTTGCTACTTATTCTGGTTTCAATAGAGAAGGGTACATGCATAATGACTGATGGAGGTTGGTTATATTTAGGGTGGATTAGGGTTAGGGTTAGGGTTAGTTTTTTAAGTAGGAAGTCTAATTTTTATATTAGTTTTTATAATAACCTTCGGGTTTAGACTTTTCCGTTCCCTAAGTATTAATTTTCTAATTATATTGGATTTAACATTAGTGGAATTGTTACTGCAATATATAACAATCATCCTTGTACAACCCTATATCATCAATATTTATATCGGTATACGCACTCAGTTTGTACAAAATAAATAGACCAACAAAATTTAAGGACTCAGCGGAGATCCCATTGTGATGTCTAATAGGTCTTGAATTTTTTTTTTCACTATACATTATTGTGGATGAGTACGGATCGTTTTGCACTCATTATTATGATACGTTCATCGTTAGTGAGATCGAAATACTCTATGGCGAATTCTAATGCCAAAGTGAATAGGTCTTTGAAAATAGAAGGGCAATAATCAACGATGCCAAACTGGATAGACGAACAATTAGTGTTATTAATGATTTGATTAAACCAGAAAATGACATCATTAGTGTTAATCCATTGAGTTAATCCGAGGCGTGTTTTAATTTTGAAGTTAATTCTGTCGAGGATGCTTTGCTAATTTTGACGATTTCAGATCGTGTTGAGGCAGTTAATTTTTTAATCCGGTTTATGATCTTCATATATATATATATATATATATATATATATATATATATATATATATATATATATAAATTTTAAAACCATTTGTTTCTGATGAAAGGTCGAGGCCGGTCTGAAACATCAAATATATATATATATATATATATATATATATATATATATATATATATATATATATAGAAATAAATAAATACTGTCAAAAAATACATTTTTAAACTTACAACTTTTTAATAGTTTCTCCTATATATATATATATATAGGTTCATAAAAATTGACACAGTGTGATGGTTAAATTTTTATTTAACTTTTCATGTGATCTTATTTTTTTAATTTTTTGAGGACATAACTTATATAAAATTTCTTAAATGTTTTTCTTTATCCGAGCGCTTTCGGCTATACTTTTAGCCATTTTCGAAGATTCATTTTATTTTATGTGTAACAGAATATAATAGGTGTTATGTGTAATGTGGAGTACAGGTATGTGTTATGTATTAATGGCCCTATTATTCAAAGGAAAAAGCCTAACACTTGATAACATCAACTACAAACACACTAACAATATGCTTCCCGTGTTCGGTACATAACACATACCAATACTCTACATTATACATAACACCACTTTCATTCGGTTACTCATAAAATAACATTCATCTTTGAAAATGGCTAAAAGTATAACCGAAAGCGCTCGGATAAACAAAATAGTTGGGAAATCTTTATATAATTTATGTTCTGAAAATTTAATCATGAAAAATTATATAAAAAAATTTAACCATCACATTTTGTCTGTCATTTAAAATGAAACGGTCCACATTCAAACCACATACACAATTCCTGCTATTTATGGACTGAGTATGAACTGTTTCACTATTCTTTCACGGTCCCACTCTTTATATTATCTAAAGGTGCTAGAGACACTGTACAACAAATCCCGAAAGCCTTCTCTCTGCAAGCAGAGAGCTTGGTTGCTCGGTTTGAATGTCATTGAACTCTAGTTTTCCTTGCATATATTTTTACCCGACCTCATTAATCATCTTTTAATATACATGTTTACTATTCCCAGAAAATAAACTTGAAAAGTCCTGGGACGAAACCGATCGTTTTTTCAGTTTTTAGTAAAAATGTCATGCAATTTACGCTTATTTCGAGCTATTGTAAAGTTTTGTACGACTAAGAATTATATATATATATATATATATATATATATATATATTATAAATTATATTTTAGAACATGTACAAATTTTTTATATATCCACTACAAATCGTACATTTCTTTCGACATTGAAAATACAATGTCTCATCAGAGTTTCAATGTCGAAACAAATGTACGATTTGTAGTGGATATATAAAAAATTTGTACATGTTCTAAAATATAATTTATAATAAATATTCACAGCTCTATATATCATATATAGAGCACTGTTTTAAATTAATGTTTTGGACGTTGTAAAAAAATTTTTTTTTCGTCCCTTATTCACTCGGATATATATATATATATATATATATATATATATATATATATATATATATATAGTTGGGTGCCCCTGCTATCTACCTAGGGGCCCTTGACAAAATTCAACGGAAAATCTGTAATGTGATCGATCCTGACCTGGCAGCTCAGATACAGTTACTTTCTCACCGGCGCAATGTGGCCTCTCTGTGTCTCTTCTACAAGTACTTTCACGGCTTTTGCTCCGATGAACTTAGCTCACTAGTTCCCCCTATGCATGAATTTGCTCGAGCCACAAGATTAGCAACTAGGTCTCACCATTTTACTGTGAAACCAATAAAATGAAAACACAAATTCTACTCAAGCAGCTTATTTTCTTGCACTTCCCGCCTGTGGAATTCCCTTCCGTTTACTTGCTTCCCCGACAGTTACGATCTCCAGGAGTTTAGGTGCTAAGTCAATAGTCATCTCCTATCTTACAAATTGCATCCTCTCTCTCATGCTTCTTTCTCCGTCCACTCAACTGTCAGTATCTTATTCCTTGTTTTACCCACTTCCGGACACGACCTGTAACCTGTCACTCTTTCTCATAACTTTCCTGCTATGTAACCCCCTGCGCACAGTGGCAGTAGTCTGCCTTACTTGGGGAGATAAGGTTATATATATATATATATATAGATATATATATATATATATGTAGACAGACAGAGAGACAGACAGACAGGCAGACAAACAGATTGAGAGGCGAGAGTCTGTTTCATGTTAAACGCAATCGTCAGGCCATGTGCTTATAGACTCAAAAATAAACCATAAATGTTTATCTATCTCCTAAGTATATGAATTCTTATAGACTCAAATTAAGACGATCAATATTTCCCTATTCCCTAAGCAACCCCATAGACTGAACTATAATTAAGAGTAATTTCAACATTAAATAACCCAAGTGTTGACATATCGTAAAATCTTTCAGACCTCACCTCACACACGAATCTGAGAAAGTGCAAATTTTATCACTTGTTTGGACAAAATAAATCAGAGATTTATTGCTTCATTAATCAACGCAACTGAAGTTAATTAAACAGCACCGACAACCTATGCAAAATTAAATTGATATCTATTCAATATACACTGACACACGTAAAGTAAGATAGTATCAGTATGCATAGGTAACGGAAATTGGCGCCACTGTATTTTTAACAGATAGCAATGTCCGAACATATTGTGTTCCCATAACTAGTGAATTAGTAGGAATTTCAGCCAGATTAGACAGGGTACATCAACGTGCATAATCAGGATTCGAACAGCGCAGGCTTGTATAAAAGAAACAAAAACTTCATTTCTGTAATTAAACGGATATGTTCTATGTCACATGTGTACCAAATTACTTTCTCACCGGCGCAATGTGGCCTCTCTGTGTCTCTTCTACAAGTACTTTCACGGCTTCTGCTCCGATAAACTTAGCTCACTAGTTCCCCCTATGCATGAATTTGCTCGAGCCACAAGATTAGCAACTAGGTCTCACCATTTTACTGTGAAACCAATAAAATGAAAACACAAATTCTACTCAAGCAGCTTATTTTCTTGCACTTCCCGCCTGTGGAATTCCCTTCCGTTTACTTGCTTCCCCGACAGCTACGATCTCCAGGAGTTTAAGTGCTAAGTCAATAGTCATCTCCTATCTTACAAATTGCATCCTCATGAAAAGCATGAAACCCACTTTAAGCAGATCAATGGCGCATCACGTGTACTTAAACATTGTGACCAGTTATTGTCTACAGTATTAGGCCAGCGATGACTTCAAATTCAAATGTAGAAGATACCAAACGCATATTCATCAGTTTAATTTGGAGTTTTATAGCTTCCATCGAATCTGCTTTTAAGTACTTTCACCCTTCAGGACAGAGGCTATCATGGCCCTCGATATCAATTTTTAGTAGTTTAATCATTATGTTTTTTTTCCCAAACCCTTTTCTTCCAGACTCATGCTCAACAAAAAAGGTACGTGCTAATTTATTATGTCTGTCTCACTCTCAATGTGTACTGTGAGTATCATTTTTCCAAACAACAAGTACTTTCACGGCTTCTGCTCCGATAAACTTAGCTCACTAGTTCCCCCTATGCATGAATTTGCTCGAGCCACAAGATTAGCAACTAGGTCTCACCATTTTACTGTGAAACCAATAAAATGAAAACACAAATTCTACTCAAGCAGCTTATTTTCTTGCACTTCCCGACTGTGGAATTCCCTTCCGTTTACTTGCTTCCCCGATAGCTACGATCTCCAGGAGTTTAAGTGCTAAGTCAATAGTCATCTCCTATCTTACAAATTGCATCCTCATGAAAAGCATGAAACCCACTTTAAGCAGATCAATGGCGCATCACGTGTACTTAAACATTGTGACCAGTTATTGTCTACAGTATTAGGCCAGCGATGACTTCAAATTCAAATGTAGAAGATACCAAACGCATATTCATCAGTTTAGTTGAGAGTTTTATAGCTTCCATCGAATCTGCTTTTAAGTACTTTCACCCTTCAGGACAGAGGCTATCATGGACCTCGATATCGATTTTTAGTAGTTTAATCATTATGTTTTTTTTTTCCCAAACCCTTTTCTTCCAGACTCATGCTCAACAAAAAAGGTACGTGCAAAATTATTCTGTCTGTCTCACTCTCAATGTGTACTGTGAGTATCATTTTCCAAACATTCCTTCCTCATCACTTTCCCCAAAATTTTCTTGATGTCAAGTATAAGTCTTCGTCGCGTTTTCGACATCTGCAAAACGTTGTGAATTCTCGCATGTTCAGCATCCTTCCGTAAAAATCAGATTTGTGTTGCATCAAGTCTCTTCTTAATTTGTAAGGATATTTGTTCAGGATTCATTGCCGTATAGGAGGACTTATATTGCATAACAGTTCAATACACTTTTCTTTTTGTCTGTTGCTTCAAGTCTCTTCTTCGTCTGTGAGGAGATTGTCCAGCATTGACTGACATATAAGAGGTATGATATTACATAACAGTTCCGTACACTTTTCTTTGTTTCTGTTGCTTCAAGTCTCTTCTTCATCTGTGAGGAGATTGTCCAGCATTGACTGACATATAAGAGGTATGATATTACATAACAGTTCCGTACACTTTTCTTTTTTTCTGTTGCTTCAAGTCTCTTCTTCATCTGTGAGGAGATTGTCCAGCATTGACTGACATATAAGAGGTCTGATATTACATAACAGTTCCGTACACTTTTCTTTGTTTCTGTTGCTTCAAGTCTCTTCTTCATCTGTGAGGAGATTGTCCAGCATTGACTGACATATAAGAGGTCTGATATTACATAAGAGTTCCGTACTCTTATCTTTGTTTCTGTTGCTTTCAAGTCTCTTCTACACCTGTGAGGAGATTGTCCAGCATTCACTGCCATATAAGAGGACTGATATTACATAAGAGTTCCGTACTCTTTTCTTTGTTTCTGTTGCTTCAAGTCTCTTCTTCATCTGTGAGGAGATTGTCCAGCATTCACTGCCATATAAGAGGACAGATATTGCATAAGAGTTCCGTACTCTTTCCTTTGTTTCTGTTGCTTCAAGTCTCTTCTTCATCTGTGAGAAGATTGTCCAGCATTGACTGATATATAAGAGGTCTGATATTACATAACAGTTCCGTACTCTTTTCTTTGTTAATGTTGCTTCAAGTCTCTTCTTCATCTGTGAGGAGATTGTCCAGCATTCACTGCCATATAAGAGGCCTGATATTACATAAGAGTTCCGTACTCTATTCTTTGTTTCTGTTGCTTCAAGTCTCTTCTTCATCTGTGAGGAGATTGTCCAGCATTCACTGCCATATAAGAGGACTGATATTACATAACAGTTCCGTACTCTATTCTTTGTTTCTGTTGCTTCAAGTCTCTTCTTCATCTGTGAGGAGATTGTCCAGCATTCACTGCCATATAAGAGGTCTAATATTACATAACAGTTCCGTATTCTTTTCTTTGTTTCTGTTGCTTCAAGTCTCTTCTTCATCTGTGAGGAGATTGTCCAGCATTCACTGCCATATAAGAGGTCTTATATTACATAACAGTTCCTTACACTTTTCTTTGTTTCTTTTGCTTCAAGTCTCATCTTCATCTGTGAGGAGATTGTCCAGCATTCACTGCCATATAAGAGGTCTGATATTACATAACAGTTCCGTATTCTTTTCTTTGTTTCTGTTGCTTCAAGTCTCTTCTACATCTGTGAGGAGATTGTCCAGCATTGACTGATATATAAGAGGTCTGATATTACATAACAGTTCCGTACTCTATTCTTTGTTTCTGTTGCTCCAAGTTTCTTCTTCATCTGTGAGGAGATTGTCCAGCATTCACTGCCATATAAGAGGTCTTATATTACATAACAGTTCCGTACACTTTTCTTTGTTTCTGTTGCTTTAAGTCTCTTCTTCATCTGGGAGGAGATTGTCCAGCATTGACTGAAATATAAGAGGTCTGATATTACATAACAGTTCCGTACCCTTTTCTTTGTTTCTGTTGCTTCAAGTCTCTTCTTCATCTGGGAGGAGATTGTCCAGCATTGACTGAAATATAAGAGGTCTGATATTACATAACAGTTCCGTATTCTTTTCTTTGTTTCTGTTGCTTCAAGTCTCTTCTTCATCTCGGAGGAGATTGTCCAGCATTGACTGAAATATAAGAGGTCTGATATTACATAACAGTTCCGTACTCTTTTCTTTGTTTCTGTTGCTTCAAGTCTCTTCTTCATCTGGGAGGAGATTGTCCAGCATTGACTGAAATATAAGAGGTATGATATTACATAACAGTTCCGTACTCTTTTCTTTGTTTCTGTTGCTTCAAGTTTCTTCTTTATCTGGGAGGAGATTGTCCAGCATTGACTGAAATATAAGAGGTCTGATATTACATAACAGTTCCGTACTCTTTTCTTTGTTTCTGTTGCTTCAAGTCTCTTCTTCATCTGTGAGGAGATTGTCCAGCATTCACTGCCATATAAGAGGTCTGATATTACATAACAGTTCCGTACGCTTTTCTTTGTTTCTGTTGCTTCAAGTCTCTTCTTCATCTCGGAGGAGATTGTCCAGCATTGACTGACATATAAGAGGTCTGATATTACATAAGAGTTCCGTACTCTTATCTTTGTTTCTGTTGCTTTCAAGTCTCTTCTACACCTGTGAGGAGATTGTCCAGCATTCACTGCCATATAAGAGGACTGATATTACATAAGAGTTCCGTACTCTTTTCTTTGTTTCTGTTGCTTCAAGTCTCTTCTTCATCTGTGAGGAGATTGTCCAGCATTCACTGCCATATAAGAGGACAGATATTGCATAAGAGTTCCGTACTCTTTTCTTTGTTTCTGTTGCTTCAAGTCTCTTCTTCATCTGTGAGGAGATTGTCCAGCATTGACTGATATATAAGAGGTCTGATATTACATAACAGTTCCGTACTCTTTTCTTTGTTAATGTTGCTTCAAGTCTCTTCTTCATCTGTGAGGAGATTGTCCAGCATTCACTGCCATATAAGAGGCCTGATATTACATAAGAGTTCCGTACTCTATTCTTTGTTTCTGTTGCTTCAAGTCTCTTCTTCATCTGTGAGGAGATTGTCCAGCATTCACTGCCATATAAGAGGACTGATATTACATAACAGTTCCGTACTCTATTCTTTGTTTCTGTTGCTTCAAGTCTCTTCTTCATCTGTGAGGAGATTGTCCAGCATTCACTGCCATATAAGAGGTCTAATATTACATAACAGTTCCGTATTCTTTTCTTTGTTTCTGTTGCTTCAAGTCTCTTCTTCATCTGTGAGGAGATTGTCCAGCATTCACTGCCATATAAGAGGTCTTATATTACATAACAGTTCCTTACACTTTTCTTTGTTTCTTTTGCTTCAAGTCTCATCTTCATCTGTGAGGAGATTGTCCAGCATTCACTGCCATATAAGAGGTCTGATATTACATAACAGTTCCGTATTCTTTTCTTTGTTTCTGTTGCTTCAAGTCTCTTCTACATCTGTGAGGAGATTGTCCAGCATTGACTGATATATAAGAGGTCTGATATTACATAACAGTTCCGTACTCTATTCTTTGTTTCTGTTGCTTCAAGTCTCTTCTTCATCTGTGAGGAGATTGTCCAGCATTCACTGCCATATAAGAGGTCTTATATTACATAACAGTTCCGTACTCTTTTCTTTGTTTCTGTTGCTTTAAGTCTCTTCTTCATCTGGGAGGAGATTGTCCAGCATTGACTGAAATATAAGAGGTCTGATATTACATAACAGTTCCGTACACTTTTCTTTGTTTCTGTTGCTTCAAGTCTCTTCTTCATCTGGGAGGAGATTGTCCAGCATTGACTGAAATATAAGAGGTCTGATATTACATAACAGTTCCGTACTCTTTTCTTTGTTTCTGTTGCTTCAAGTCTCTTCTTCATCTGGGAGGAGATTGTCCAGCATTGACTGAAATATAAGAGGTCTGATATTACATAACAGTTCCGTACTCTTTTCTTTGTTTCTGTTGCTTCAAGTCTCTTCTTCATCTTGGAGGAGATTGTCCAGCATTGACTGAAATATAAGAGGTATGATATTACATAACAGTTCCGTACTCTTTTCTTTGTTTCTGTTGCTTCAAGTCTCTTCTTTATCTGGGAGGAGATTGTCCAGCATTGACTGAAATATAAGAGGTCTGATATTACATAACAGTTCCGTACTCTTTTCTTTGTTTCTGTTGCTTCAAGTCTCTTCTTCATCTGGGAGGAGATTGTCCAGCATTCACTGCCATATAAGAGGTCTGATATTACATAACAGTTCCGTATTCTTTTCTTTGTTTCTGTTGCTTCAAGTCTCTTCTTCATCTGTGAGGAGATTGTCCAGCATTCACTGCCATATAAGAGGTCTGATATTACATAACAGTTCCTTACACATTTCTTTGTTTCTTTTGCTTCAAGTCTCATCTTCATCTGTGAGGAGATTGTCCAGCATTCACTGCCATATAAGAGGTCTGATATTACATAACAGTTGCGTACTCTTTTCTTTGTTTCTGTTGCTTCAAGTCTCTTCTACATCTGTGAGGAGATTGTCCAGCATTGACTGATATATAAGAGGTCTGATATTACATAACAGTTCCGTACTCTTTTCTTTGTTAATGTTGCTTCAAGTCTCTTCTTCATCTGTGAGGAGATTGTCCAGCATTCACTGCCATATAAGAGGCCTGATATTACATAAGAGTTCCGTACTCTATTCTTTGTTTCTGTTGCTTCAAGTCACTTCTTCATCTGTGAAGAGATTGTCCAGCATTCACTGCCATATAAGAGGCCTGATATTACATAACAGTTCCGTACTCTATTCTTTGTTTCTGTTGCTTCAAGTCTCTTCTTCATCTGTGAGGAGATTGTCCAGCATTCACTGCCATATAAGAGGTCTTATATTACATAACAGTTCCTTACACTTTTCTTTGTTTCTTTTGCTTCAAGTCTCATCTTCATCTGTGAGGAGATTGTCCAGCATTCACTGCCATATAAGTGGTCTGATATTACATAACAGTTGCGTACTCTTATCTTTGTTTCTGTTGCTTTCAAGACTCTTCTACATCTGTGAGGAGATTGTCCAGCATTCACTGCCATATAAGAGGTCTGATATTACATAACAGTTGCGTACTCTTTTCTTTGTTTCTGTTGGTTCAAGTGCCTTCTACATTCGTGAGGAGATTGTCCAGCATCCACTGCCATCTAGAATAAATGATATTACTTAACAGTTCCGTACTCTTTTCTTTGTTTCTGTTGCTTCAAGTCTCTTCTACATCTGTGAGGAGATTGTCCAGCATTGCCTAAAATATAAGAGGTCTGATATTACATAACAGTTCCGTACTCTTTTCTTTGTTTCTGTTGCTTTAAGTCTCTTCTTCATCTGGGAGGAGATTGTCCAGCATTGACTGAAATATAAGAGGTCTGATATTACATAACAGTTCCGTACTCTTTTCTTTGTTTCTGTTGCTTCAAGTCTCTTCTTCATCTCGGAGGAGATTGTCCAGCATTGACTGAAATATAAGAGGTCTGATATTACATAACAGTTCCGTACTCTTTTCTTTGTTTCTGTTGCTTCAAGTCTCTTTTTCAACTGTGAGGAGATTGTCCAGCATTGACTGAAATATAAGAGGTCTGATATTACATAACAGTTCCGTACTCTTTTCTTTGTTTCTGTTGCTTCAAGTCTCTTCTTTATCTGGCAGGAGATTGTCCAGCATTGACTGAAATATAAGAGGTCTGATATTACATAAGAGTTGCGTACTCTTTTCTTTGTTTCTGTTGGTTCAAGTGACTTCTACATTTGTGAGGAGATTGTCCAGCATCCACTGCCATCTAGAATAAATGATATTACTTAACAGTTCCGTACTCTTTTCTTTGTTTCTGTTGCTTCAAGTCTCTTCTACATCTGTGAGGAGATTGTCCAGCATTGCCTGAAATATAAGAGGTCTGATATTACATAACAGTTCCGTACTCTTTTCTTTGTTTCTGTTGCTTTAAGTCTCTTCTTCATCTGGGAGGAGATTGTCCAGCATTGACTGAAATATAAGAGGTCTGATATTACATAACAGTTCTGTACTCTTTTCTTTGTTTCTATTGCTTCAAGTCTCTTCTTCATCTGGGAGGAGATTGTCCAGCATTGACTGAAATATAGAGGTCTGATATTACATAACAGTTCCGTACTCTTTTCTTTGTTTCTGTTTACTTCAAAGTCTCTTCTTCATCTCGGAGGAGATTTGTCAACGTGGAGACTGAAATATAAGAATTCTGATATTACATAACAGTTCCGTACTCTTTTCTTTGTTTCTGTTGCTTCAAGTCTCTTCTTCATCTGGGAGGAGATTGTCCAGCATTGACTGAAATATAAGGGTATGATATTACATAACAGTTCCGTACACTTTTCTTTGTTTCTGTTGCTTTCAGTCTCTTCTTCATCTGGGAGGAGATTGTCCAGCATTGACTGAAATATAAGAGGTCTGATATTACATAACAGTTCCGTACTCTTTTCTTTGTTTCTGTTGCTTCAAGTCTCTTCTTCATCTGGGAGGAGATTGTCCAGCATTGACTGAATTATAAGAGGTCTGATATTACATAACAGTTCCGTACTCTTTTCTTTGTTTCTGTTGCTTCAAGTCTCTTCTTCATCTGGGAGGAGATTGTCCAGTGACTGAAATATAAGAGGTATGATATTACATAACAGTTCCGTACACTTTTCTTTGTTTCTGTTGCTTCAAGTCTCTTCTTCATCTGGGAGGAGATTGTCCAGCATTGACTGAAATATAAGAGGTCCTTGATATTACATAACAGTTCCGTATCTTTTCTTTGTTTCTGTTGCTTCAAGTCTCTTCTTCATCTGGGAGGAGATTGTCCAGCATTGACTGAAATATAAGAGGTCTGATATTACACCTTAGTTCCGTACTCTTTTTCTTTGTTTCTATTGCTTCGAGTCTCTTCTTCATCTGGGAGGGAGATTGTCCAGCATTGACTGAAATATAAGAGGTATGATATTACATAACAGTTCCGTACACTTTCTTTGTTTCTGTTGCTTCAAGTCTCTTCTTCATCTGGAGGAAATTGTCCAGCATTGACTGAAATATAAGAGGTATGATATTACATAACAGTTCCGTACTCTTTTCTTTGTTTCTGTTGCTTCAAGTCTCTTCTTCATCTGGGAGGAGATTGGCCAGCATTGACTGAAATATAAAGGGTATGATATTACATAACAGTTCCGTACACTTTTCTTTGTTTCTGTTCCTTCAAGTCTCTTCTTCATCTGGGAGGAGATTGTCCAGCATTGACTGAAATATAAGAGGTATGATATTACATAACAGTTCCGTACTCTTTTCTTTGTTTCTGTTGCTTCAAGTCTTCTTCATCTGGGAGGAAGTTGTCAGCATTCACTGCCATATAAGAGGCCTGATATTACATAACATTTTCCTTACACTTTTCTTTGTTTCTTTTGCTTCAAGTCTCATCTTCATCTGTGAGGAGATTGTCCAGCATTCACTGCCATATAAGAGGTCTGATATTACATAACAGTTCCTTACACTTTTCTTTGTTTCTGTTGCTTCAAGTCTCTTCTTCATCTGGGAGGAGATTGTCAGCATTGACTGAAATATAAGAGGTATGATATTACATAACAGTTCCGTACTCTTTCTTTGTTTCTGTTGCTTCAAGTCTCTTCTTCATCTGGAGAGATTGTCCAGCATTGACTGAAATATAAGAGGTATGATATTACATAACAGTTCCGTACTCTTTCTTTGTTTCTGTTGCTTCAAGTCTCTTCTTCATCTAGGAGGAGATTGTCCAGCATTGACTGAAATATAAGAATTATGATATTACATAACAGTTCCGTACACTTTTTCTTTGTTTCTGTTGCTTTAAAGTCTCTTCTTCATCTGGGAGGAGTTTGTCCAGCATTGACTGAAATATAAGAGGTATGATATTACATAACAGTTCCGTACTCTTTCTTTTGTTTCTGTTATTTAAGTCTCTTCTTCATCTGGGAGGAGATTGTCCAGCATTGACTGAAATATAAGAGGTATGATATTACATAACAGTTCCGTACTCTTTTCTTTGTTTCTGTTGCTTCAAGTCTCTTCTTCATCTGGGAGGAGATTGTCAGCATTGACTGAAATATAAGAGGTATGATATTACATAACAGTTCCATGCTGCTTTTCTTTGTTTCTGTTGCTTCAAGTCTCTTCTTCATCTGGAGGAGATTGTCAGCATTGACTGAAATATAAAAAGTCTGATATTACATAACAGTTCCGTACTCTTTTCTTTGTTTCTGTTGCTTCAAGTCTCTTCTTCATCTGGGAGGAGATTGTCCAGCATTGACTGAAATATAAGAGACCAAATATTACATAACAGTTCCGTACTCTTTTCTTTGTTTCTATTGCTTCAAGTCTCTTCTTCATCTGGGAGGGAGATTGTCCAGCATTGACTGAAATCTAGAGGAATATGATATTACATAACAGTTCCGTACACTTTTCTTTGTTTCTGTTGCTTCAAGTCTCTTCTTCATCTGGGAGGATTGTCCAGCATTGACTGAAATATAAGAGGTATGATATTACATAACAGTTCCGTACTCTTTTCTTTGTTTCTGTTGCTTCAAGTCCTCTTCTTCATCTGGGAGGAGATTGTCCAGCATTGACTGAAATATAAGAGGTATGATATTACATAACAGTTCCGTACACTTTTCTTTGTTTCTGTTGCTTCAGTCTCTTCTTCATCTGGGGAGGGGGTGTCCAGCATTGACTGAAATATAAGAGGTATGATATTACATAACAGTTCCGTACTCTTTCTTTGTTTCTGTTGCTTCAAGTCTCTTCTTCATCTGGGAGGAGATTGTCCAGCATTCACTGCCATATAAGAGGCCTGATATTACATAACAGTTCCTTACACTTTCTTTGTTTCTTTTGCTTCAAGTCTCATCTTCATCTGTGAGGAGATTGTCCAGCATTCACTGCCATATAAAGAGGCCTGATATTACATAACAGTTCCTTACACTTTTCTTTGTTTCTGTTGCTTCAAGTCTCTTCTTCATCAGTGAGGAGATTGTCCAGCATTGACTGAAATATAAGAGGTATGATATTACATAACAGTTCCGTACTCTTTTCTTTTGTTTCTGTTGCTTCAAGTCTCTTCTTCATCTGGGAGGAGATTGTCCAGCATTGACTGAAATATAAGAGGTCTGATATTACATAACAGTTCCGTACTCTTTTCTTTGTTTCTGTTGCTTCAAATCTCTTCTTCATCTGGGAGGAGATTGTCCGAGTGACTGGGCTATAAGAGGTCTGATATTACATAACAGTTCCGTACTCTTTTCTTTGTTTCTATTTCTTCAAGTCTCTTCTTCATCTAGGAGGAAGTTATCCATGTAATGAAATATAAGAGGTATGATATTACATAACAGTTCCGTACACTTTTCTTTGTTTCTGTTGCTTCAAGTCTCTTCTTCATCTGGAGGAGATTGTCCAGCATTGACTGAAATATAAGAGGTCTGATATTACATAACAGTTAAGCACTCTTTTCTTTTGTTTCTGTTGCTTCAAGTCTCTTCTTCATCAGGAGAGTTGTCAGCATTGACTGAAATATAAGAGGTCTGATGTCCCCCTGTAGGTTGTACTCTTTTCTTCCATTTCTCTTCTTCAAGTCTCTTCTTCATCTGGGGAGGAGATTGTCCAGCATTGACTGAAATATAAGAGGTATGATATTACATAACAGTTCCGTACACTTTTCTTTATTTCTGTTGCTTCAAGTCTCTTCTTCATCTGGAGGAATTGTCAGCATTGACTGAAATATAAGGGTCTGATATTATGTAGTTCCGTACTCTTTTCTTTGTTCTGTTTCTTCAGGTCTCTTCTTCATCTAGGAGAAGTTGTCAGCATTGACTGAAATATAAGAGGTATGATATTACATAACAGTTAAATACTCTTTTCTTTGTTTCTGTTGCTTTAAAGTCATACCTTCTCTGGGAGGAGATTGTCAGCATTGACTGAAATATAAAGGTATGATATTATAAGTTCCGTACTCTTTTGTTTTATTTATTCAAATCTCTATTTATCAGGGGGAATTCATCAGCATTGACTGAAATATAAAGAGGTATGATATTACATAACAGTTCCGTACACTTTTCTTTGTTTCTGTTTAGCTAGTCTCTTCTTCATCTGGTAGGAGATTGTCCAAAGCATTGACTGAAATATAGAGGTATGATATTACATAACAGTTCCGTACTCTTTTCTTTGTTTCTGTTGCTTCAGTCTCTTCTTCATCTGGGAGGAGATTGTCCAGCATTCACTGCCATATAAGAGGCCTGATATTACATAACAGTTCCTTACACTTTTCTTTGTTTCTTTTGCTTCAAGTCTCTCATCTTCATCTGTGAGGAGATTGTCCAGCATTCACTGCCATATAAGAGGCCTGATATTACATAACAGTTCCTTACACTTTTCTTTGTTTCTGTTGCTTCAAGTCCTCTTCTTCATCAGTGAGAGATTGTCCAACCTTTAATTTCTGAAATAGAGGTATGATACTTCTGTAACAGTTCCTTTTCTTTTCTTTGTTTTCTGTGCTTCAAGTCTTCTTCATCAGGAGAGATTGTCCAACATTGACTGAAATATAAGAGGTCTGATGTCCTGCCAGTTCCGTACTCTTTCTTTGTTTCTGTGGTCTATCTTCTTCTGCATCTGGAAGTTGTCCAACATTGACTGAAATATAAGAGGTCTGATCTTGTAACAGTTGTGCTCTTTTCTTTTGTTTCTCATTGCTTTAAGTCTTATTTTCATCTGAGAGGAGATTGTCCAGCATTGACTGAAATATAAGAGGTATGATATTACATAACAGTTCCGTACACTTTTCTTTGTTTCTGTTGCTTCAAGTCTCTTCTTCATCTGGGAGGAGATTTGACCAGCATTGACTGAAATATAAGAGGTATGATATTACATAACAGTTCCGTACTCTTTTCTTTGTTTCTGTTGCTTCAAGTCTATTGCTTCATCTGGGAAATTCATCCAGCATTGACTGAAATATCAGAGGTCTGATATTACATAACAGTTCCGTACTCTTTTCTTTGTTGCCATTTGCTTCAAGTCTCTTCTTCATCTGGGAGGAGATTGTCCAGCATTGACTGAAATATAAGAGGTATGATATTACATAACAGTTCCGTACACTTTTCTTTGTTTCTGTTGCTTCAAGTCTCTTCTTCATCTGGGAGGAGATTGTCCAGCATTGACTGAAATATAAGAGGTCTGATATTACATAACAGTTCCGTACTCTTTTCTTTGTTTCTGTTGCTTCAAGTCTCTTCTTCATCTGGAGAGTTGTCCAGCATTGGCCGAAATATCAAGGAGTCTGATATTACCAACAGTTCCGTACTCTTTTCTTTGTTCTGTTTATTAGTCTCTTCTTCATCTGGGGAGGAGATTGTCTCTGGCATTATTGAAGCTCAGGAGTATGATGTTCTGCACAGTTCCATGCCTTTTCTGTTGTTCTGTTGCTTCAAGTCTCTTCTTCATCTGGGAGGAGATTGTCCAGCATTGACTGAAATATAATAGGTCTGATATTACATAACAGTTCCGTACTCTTTTCTTTGTTTCTGTTGCTTCAAGTCTCTTCTTCATCTGGGAGGAGATTGTCCAGCATTGACTGAAATATAAGAGGTCTGATATTACATAACAGTTCCGTACTCTTTTCTTTGTTTCTGTTGCTTCAAGTCTCTTCTTCATCTGGGAGGAGATTGTCCAGCATTGACTGAAATATAAGAGGTATGATATTACATAACAGTTCCGTACTCTTTTCTTTGTTTCTGTTGCTTCAAGTCTCTTCTTCATCTGGGAGGAGATTGTCCAGCATTCACTGCCATATAAGAGGCCTGATATTACATAACAGTTCCTTACACTTTTCTTTGTTTCTTTTGCTTCAAGTCTCATCTTCATCTGTGAGGAGATTGTCCAGCATTCACTGCCATAGAAGAGGCCTGATATTACATAACAGTTCCTTACACTTTTCTTTGTTTCTGTTGCTTCAAGTCTCTTCTTCATCAGTGAAAGGAAGATTGTCCAGCATTGACTGAAATATAAAGTGCATGATATTACATGTAAGTTCCTGCTCTTTCTTTGTTTCTGTTGCTTCAAGTCTCTTCTTCATCTGGGAGGAGATTGTCAACATTAGGCTGGAAATATAAGAGGTCTGATATTACCTTAACAGTTCCAGCCTCTTTTCTTTGTTTTCTGTTGCTTCAAGTCTCTTCTTTATCTGGGAGGAGATTGTCCAGCATTGACTGAAATATAAGGAGTCCTGACCATAACAGTTCCGTACTCTTTTCTTTGTTTCTATTGCTTCAAGTCTCTTCTTCATCTGGGAGGAGATTGTCCAGCATTGACTGAAATATAAAGGGTATGATATTACATAACAGTTCCGTACACTTTTCTTTGTTTCTGTTGCTTCAAGTCTCTTCTTCATCTGGGAGGAGATTGTCCAAGCATTGACTGAAGATATGGAAGACATGATATTACATAACAGTTCCGTACTCTTTTCTTTTGTTTCTGTTGCTTCAAGTCTCTTCTTCATCTGGGAGGAGATTGTCCAGCATTGACTGAAATATAAGAGGTCTGATATTACATAACAGTTCCATACCTTTTCTTTGTTTCTGTTGCTTCAAGTCCTCTTCTTCATCTGGGAGGGTGGTAGCAGTGACTGAAATATAAGAGGTATGATGTTACCTTAACAGTTCCGTACTTTTCTTTGTTTCTGTTGTACAAGTCTCTTCTTCTGGGAGAATTGTCCAGCATTGACTGAAATATAAGAGGTCTGATATTACATAACAGTTCTAATGCCTCTTTTCTTTCTTTGTTTCTGTTGGCTAGTCTCTTCTTCATCTCAGGAGGAATTGTCCAGCATTGACTGAAATATAAGAGGTATGATATTACATAACAGTTCCGTACTCTTTTCTTTGTTTCTGTTGCTTCAAGTCTCTTCTTCTCATCTGGGAGGAGATTGTCCAGCATTCTTTTATATAGAAGGCCTGATATTACATAACAAGTTCCTTACACTTTTCTTTGTTTCTTTTGCTTCAAGTCTCATCTTCATCTGTGAGGAGATTGTCCAGCATTCACTGCCATAGAAGAGGCCTGATATTACATAACAGTTCCTTACACTTTTCTTTGTTTCTGTTGCTTCAGTCTCTTCTTCATCAGTGAGGAGGTGTCCAGCATTGACTGAAATATAAGAGGTATGATATTGTAACAGTTCCGTACTCTTTTCTTTGTTTCTGTTGCTTCAAGTCTCTTCTTCATCTGGGGAGAGGGTGTCCAGCATTGACTGAAATATAAGAGGTCTGATATTACATAACAGTTCCGTACTCTTTTCTTTGTTTCTGTTACTTCAAGTCTCTTCTTCATCTGGGAGGGAATTGTCCAGCATTGACTGAAATATAAGAGGTCTGATATTACATAACAGTTCCGTACTCTTTTCTTTGTTTCTATTGCTTCAAGTCTCTTCTTCATCTGAGGAGAGATTGTCTGACATTGACTGAAATATAAAGTGTAGTATTACATAACAGTTCCGTACACTTTCTTTGTTTCTGTTGCTTCAAGTCTCTTCTTCATCTGGGAAATTTGTCAGCATTGACTGAAATATAAAGAATTATGATATTACATAACAGTTCCGTACTCTTTTCTTTGTTTCTGTTGCTTCAAGTCTCTTCTTCATCTGGAGGAAGTTGTCAACGATGACTGAAATATAAGAGGTCTGATATTACATAACAGTTCCAATACACTTTTCTTTGTTTCTGTTACTTCAAGTCTCTTCTTCATCTGGGAGGAGATTGTCCAGCATTGACTGAAATATAAGAGGTATGATATTACATAACAGTTCCGTACACTTTTCTTTGTTTCTGTTGCTTCAAGTCTCTTCATCTGGGAGGAGATTGTCAGCATTGACTGAAATATAAGAGGTCTGATATTACATAACAGTTCCGTACTCTTTTCTTTGTTTCTGTTGCTTCAAGTCTCTTCTTCATCTGGGAGGAGATTGTCCAGCATTGACTGAAATATAAGAGGTCTGATATTACATAACAGTTGCTCACTCTTTTCTTTGTTTCTGTTGCTTCAAGTCTCTTCTTCATCTGGGAGGAGATTGTCCAGCATTGACTGAAATATAAGAGGTATGATATTACATAGCAGTTCCGTACACTTTTCTTTGTTTCTGTTGCTTCAAGTCTCTTCTTCATCTGGGAGGAGATTGTCCAGCATTGACTGAAATATAAGAGGTCTGATATTACATAACAGTTCCGTACTCTTTTTCTTTGTTTCTGTTGCTTCAAGTCTCTTCTTCATCTGGGAGGAGATTGTCCAGCATTGACTGAAATATAAGAGGTCTGATATTACATAACAGTTCATGCCTCTTTTCTTTGTTTCTGTTGCTTCAAGTCTCTTCTTCATCTGGGAGGAGATTGTCAGCATTGACTGAAATATAAGAGGTCTGATATTACATAACAGTTCCGTACTCTTTTCTTTGTTTCTGTTGCTTCAAGTCTCTTCTTCATCTGGGAGGAGATTGTCCAGCATTGACTGAAATATAAGAGGTCCGATATTACATAACAGTTCCGTACTCTTTTCTTTGTTTCTGTTGCTTCAAGTCTCTTCTTCATCAGTGAGGGTGTCAGCATTGACTGAAATATAAGAGGTCTGATATTACATAACAGTTCCGTACTCTATTCTTTGTTTCTGTTGCTTCAAGTCTCTTCTTCATCTGGGAGGAGATTGTCCAGTATTGACTGAAATATAAGAGGTCGATATTACATAACAGTTCCATGCTCTTTTTTCTTTGTTTCTGTTGCTTCAAGTCTCTTCTTCATCTCGGAGGAGATTGTCCAGCATTGACTGAAATATGAGGTCCGATATTACATAACAGTTCCGTACTCTTTTCTTTGTTTCTGTTGCTTCAAATTCTCTTCTTCATCTGGGAGGAGATTGTCCAGCATTGACTGAAATATAAGAGGTCCGATATTACATAACAGTTCCGTACTCTATTCTTTGTTTCTGTTGTCAAGTCTCTTCTTCATCCACAGGAAGAGATTGTCGAGTATTGACTGAAATATAGAGGTCTGATATTACATAACAGTTCCGTACTCTTTTCTTTGTTTCTGTTGCTTCAAGTCTCTTCTTCATCTGGGAAATTGTCCAGCATTGACTGAAATATAAGAGGTCCGATATTACATAACAGTTCCGTACTCTTTTCTTTGTTTCTGTTGCTTCAAGTCTCTTCTTCATCAGTGAGGAGATTGTCCAGCATTGACTGAAATATAAGAGGTCTGATATTACATAACAGTTCCGTACTCTATTCTTTGTTTCTGTTGCTTCAAGTCTCTTCTTCATCTGGGAGGAGATTGTCCAGTATTGACTGAAATATAAGAGAGGTCTGATATTACATAACAGTTCGTACTCTTTTCTTTGTTTCTGTTGCTTCAAGTCTCTTCTTCATCTCGGAAGAGATTGTCCAGCATTGACTGAAATATAAGAGGTCTGATATTACATAACAGTTCCGTACTCTTTTCTTTGTTTCTGTTGCTTCAGAGTCTCTTCTTCATCTGGGAGGAGATTGTCCAGCATTGACTGAAATATAAGAGGGTCAAATATTACATAACAGTTCCGTATCTTTTCTTTGTTTCTGTTGCTTCAAGTCTCTTCTTCATCAGTGAGGAGATTGTCCAGCATTGACTGAAATATAGGGTCTGATATTACATAACAGTTCCGTACTCTATTCTTTGTTTCTGTTGCTTCAAGTCTCTTCTTCAACTGTGAGGGAGATTGTCCAGCATTGACTGAAATATAAGAGGTCTGATATTACATAACAGTCCCGTACTCTATTCTTTGTTTTCTGTTGCTTCAAGTCTCTTCTTCATCTGGGAGGAGATTGTCCAGCATTGACTGAAATATAAGGGTCTGATATTACATAACAGTTCCGTACTTTTTTCTTTGTTTCTGTTGCTTCAAGTCTCTTCTTCATCAGTGAGGAGATTGTCAGCATTGACTGAAATATAGAAGTTAAGTATTACATAACAGTTCCGTACTCTTTTCTTTGTTTCTGTTGCTTCAAGTCTCTTCTTCATCTGTGAGGAGATTGTCCAGCATTGACTGAAATATAAGTGGTCTGATATTACATAACATTTCAGTAGATTTGCTTTTGTTTCTTACGATGTTTTTCAGCTTATCTCGTGGAATTCATGTTTGTCATCTCAATGCGTCTTAAGATTTCAGTGTATCACATTTCGTCTTTTTTTGGAGTTCTTACCGAATATTTTATAGATAGATAGATAGATATATAGTTAGATAGATAGATAGATAGATAGATAGATAGATAGATAGATAGATAGATAGATAGATATATATGACAAGATTACGATAGATAGATAGATAGATAGATAGATAGATAGATAGATAGAACAGACTGAGCTAGATAGATAGATAGATAGATTGAAAGATAGATAGATAGATAGATAGATAGATAGATAGATAGATAGATAGATAGATATGAACAGACTGAGCTAGATAGATAGATAGATAATGATCAGACTGAGCTAGCTAGCTAGATAGATAGATAGATAGATAATGAACAGACTGAGCTAGATAGATATATAGATAGATAGATAGATAGATAGATAGATAGATAGATAGATAGATAGATAGATACTGAACAGTCTGAGCTAGATAGATAGATAGATAGATAGATAGATAGATAGATAGTTAGATAGATAGATAGATAGATAGATATGAACAGACTGAGCTAGATAGATAGATAGATAGATAATGAACAGACTGAGCTAGATAGATAGATAGATAGATAGATAGATAGATAGATAGATAGATAGATAGATAGATAAATAGATAATGAACAGACTGAGATAGATAGATAGATAGATAGATAGATAGATAGATAGATAGATAGATAGATAGATAGATAGATAGATAATGAACAGACTGAGCTAGATAGATAGATAGATAGATAGATAGATAGATAGATAGATAGATAGATAGATAGATAGATAGATAGATAATGAACAGACTAAGCTAGATAGATAGATAGATAGATAGATAGATAGATAGATAGATAGATAGATAGATAATGAACAGACTGAGATAGATAGATAGATAGATAGATAGATAGATAGATAGATAGACAGACAGAGAGATAGATAGATTAAATTTTACTTTTATTTTCTTGTGTTTATATTTAGGACATAGCCCCTTTTTTAGCATATCAGTCCATTTTAGTGGACAGTTTTAGACTAGCTAAGTTATAGATAGATAGATAGATAGATAGATAGATAGATAGATAGATATTAATAAACTGATATAGGCAGAAAGAAAGAAAGAAAGAAAGAAAGAAAGAGATTCCTTTAAGATCGATAGATAGATAAGCAACCGGGTATACAAATAATTAAATCCTGATTTAAATATTCGAGTAACTTATTAATGTCTCCAGATTTTGACAAATACTTATATAAATATCTTGTGATCCGTAAAACGCAGAATATGTGAGGAAAAAGAAAATAGGAGCATTTAACAGCCCGACCCACGGATAAGAATTTATCAGAAGGAAATATACGCATTTTGTATACATTTCGACATTTTCAGGTAATGGCATGAAACGTTTAACTTCCGGGCAAAGGAACACTTCCGTTTCTATTTCCCTTTCTTTCACTCAAATGTTTTAAAATCTACTTATGCAAAAAGGTCATAGTTGTCTGATGTAGTCCTTGGAAAATATAACCATGCTAGTTGCACGGATGTAGCAATGTTTTTATGCTATCAAATTACTTACACAGAGAGAGAGAGAGAGAGGGGGTGCATATACATAATTATATATAATGTTAGCGATAATGTTGAGCGCCAAGTCTTTTCAGTAGTTTTACTATTAAAACTTATTTCGGCAAGCAGTTTTTTTAATCGTAAATGGTTCCATATCGAGTGTAGAGAGAGAGAGAGGTGATAAGCACAAAGAGTATTTCACTTTAACTGAGCAGATTCATGCCAACTTCGAAATTTCATGAGGACACAATTATGATGTCTTCACTTGTCAGGGATGGTTTACTGTTAAGTTCTGATTTTTTCTTGTTTATATAGAGCATGAAGTGATTTTTATGGGAGTGGTCTAGTTTGTCACTGATTGATTTTCTCTTTCTTTTTCATTTTTATTCTTGTTGGTCATGTGTTTGATTTATTTTTTATTATTGTTTTTTTATTTTTATTTTTAATGTACACATAAATGGGTGTTTGTCTTAAAGCTTTCTATTGCTTGGGCTCTTTTGTGCTATTGACCTCTTCTTATGGTTTGAGCTTTTTTTGGAGTGTTGGTATGATTTGTTGTTTATTTTGTCTGTGTCATAGTTGTATGCATATATATATATATATATATATATATATTGATTGTTTAATTACTTAGTTTTTGGTCATAATAAAGTTAAACTAGTGCACATTTGTACTAAAAATTTTTCAATACAATTTCTACCATATGTGGTGTCTTCAGGTAATTTTCATTGCAAATCGCCTGAAGACACCACCCATGGTAAAAAGCTAGGTAGCATAATAACAACTAGTTTACAAATCCAAATATATATATATATATATATATATATATATGTAGTAATTATTATTATAGCATACTGCAGCATTATTTTCAGTGAATATGAAACAGTAGGAAGATGGTTAATGCTTATTAATTCGGCCTTGTGTCATACATAACTGAAGTCCCTACAGCTTACAAGCTTTATCCAGAATTATCAGGTTTTCATTAGAAGGTTGGATGTTTGGAATTAATGTAGCATAGTGTAGAATAGTGGAAGAATAAAAATATACATTTTTCATGTTAAAATAAAAATTTATTAAAAGGGAAGTATAACAAGTATTTGTAGAAATTAATGCTCAACCTTAAAGTTAAGGGTACCTACAGTTGCAGAATTGTCCGTAGAAATAATTTGTTCAAAAGAGTATGTATGTATGTATGAGTGTTTATTCAGAAGAAGTGTTTTGAATGGAGGAAAAGAAGTAAAAGGAATCAGCACACGAGAAAGAAGGAGAAAGAGGACAAAGTGCGAAGGTCGTTGGTGGATTTTCTCGCGTTACAGTCTAGCTTGTTGTCTCGCTGCTACCATCTTTCTGACGCTGATCAAAGTCATTTATATATCCTTTAGATTTTTCGCACTTGATCGCGAAGTCCTTTTTGGTCTTGCAAATCGCTTCCATTGGTCAGAAAATCACTTTAACATCTACTTGCGAAATCAAGTTTCGACATTTTTCTAAGCACATAGTCAATCCTTTTTCTATTGGGAAAAACCAGGATTTCACACGTCATTGTGAATTTTTGTAAAAGTGAAGAGGAAAGTTGATTTTAATTGTTCATTTCCTATTCGCCACAAATAATCGTATTTGAGTGGATACTCTGTTTTCCATAATTAAACAGTAAATTTATATATATCCACTGATCTGAATATTCGAACAACCGGATTTGAATGTGCAATTCTCATTTACCTAGAAGAAGCAGTCAAGATACTGAACATGTCTAATTAGAAGATTGCATAGTTCAACAAAGTCGAATAAAGCCACAAATTCATGAGTCCCTGATTTTTTATAACAGCCATATCTCGTCAGGTTTGTTTAAGAAATTTGTTAAGCAAATGTAAAACAAATGTAAAAAAGATATATATTTTCCTAACAATAAATGTACTGCTTAATTATAGAAAAACCCAAATACGAGAATCCATTAAAACTAATATTCAAACAAATAAATTTAATGCCTCATCTTTGTTACTATTTGTACAACGTTTCAACCGTTGTACGCTCCGGCCTTCATCAGGTGCTAAGAATTTCGAACCGAACAATTTATTACAATCACTGGGGTATATGAACTCCATTCCTTGCGTAGTAGTACCTCTTTTGGTAGTCATAAGTTATCTCCCTCTAACCCTGTATATTACTTGTTCACCACTGCTGTGGTCTAGTATTGAACTCTTAACTCTTTGGGTCAAGTCACAGGAACAGTGGTAAACAAGTAACTTACTGGGTTAAAGGTAGATAACTGAAGTCTACCAGAAGAGGCTCTACTACGCAAATAATGAAGATCATATACCCCAGTGATTGTAATAAAGGGTTCGGTTCGAAAATCCTAGCACCTGAAGAAGGCCGGAGAGTAGAAATAGCAACATAGATGAGGACAATAGTCCGAATAATGTAAATAATGTAAACACGACTTCATCTTAGATATATAGACAAAAATAAATTTTTAAAAATATGTTGGGTAATACAATTTCATAACTTTCCGTAAGGTTTCGTAATCTAAAGCAATCGGAGTCTAACCATACTGATGAGCTGTGATACAGCGGAACAGATCTGTCTGGGGATGACAATATATATATGTGTATATGGGGGGGGGGTGCGTACATGCCTGAGTGCGAGTGTGAAAATGTACATGAGTTACATATATATATATATAGAGAGAGAGAGAGAAGAAGAGTAGAGAGAGAGAGAGAGAGAGAGAGAGAGAGCGAGACCGTAGAGTTGTGATAATGTTTAGTGCCAAGGTTATTGTTTTTCAGTGGTTTTACTAAAAAAAAATTAATTTTCCGAGCAGTCTTTTTTTTATCGCAGTGTGATCGATATCGGTGTAGTTATAGAGCGTTAATAAGCACAAAGACAAAAAGACAAACTCTTTGTGTATATATATATATATATATATATATATATATATATATCGAGAAAGAGAGAGAGAGAGAATGACGACTAGTGTCCTTGGTAATTTGTAAGGTTAATTCCACAGGGGATTTTAATCCGATGAGAACTCAATCTTAGAATATTATACTCTGTATTATTTCACTTCTAGTGAAAATGCCACCCCTAAACGTTCAGGCCAAGGACATCTTACCACTTGAAATAAAAATATAGTCTCCCGTAATGACTAACACTGCAAATCTACCCCCCACTACCCCAGTTATTTTTTTGTTTTGTTTTGTTCTTGTCCTCCCATGATTCTTCTTGTCTGGATAAATCTAACCCATTGATTTTTGTAAAGAATTTTGTCTGAAGAGCGATCTGTAAGAGCTCCTCTATTACCAATGGCTTTACAAAAACATCCAACTCATTATAATATATATATATATATATATATATATATATATATTGTAAATAACTAACCTAGACAAACAACGAACCTACCAAGGTTTCACCAAATTGGATCTTCAGGGAAAGTTTTTTCTCTTCCGCATAGGTGAAGAGGATTATCCCTTGTTCCCTGTTTAGGATGTGGTTCCCGGCTTTCTCTTTTCCAATCTTTTCACTCTTTTATTTATTTATTTATTTAATTTCAATTGGAGTACATAGACTAATCAATCTCCCGGTTCACACTCCACCCACGTCTTTTGAACAGGTGAAGAGGCTCATCCCTTGTTCCCTGTTTAGGATGTGGTTTCCGGCTTTCTCTTTTCCAATCTTTTCGCTCTTACGTAAAATGTGCTCGGAGGGTTTTTCGAGATGAGTATAACGACAAGTTTATATATATATATATATATATATATATATATATATATATATATATATATATATTGTCATCCGCAGACAGATCTGTTTTCGATATATATATATATAATTACGGTTATATCACGTTGAATAAACCGGCTATATCCTGTTAAATACACCGGTTCTCGTCAGATCAGCGAAGTTGGAAATACTAGGTGCTGTACGCGTTTATTGACTGTGGTGCAGTGAATATCGGCTTGGAAAGGGAAATCGGTGAGCCGAGTTCCAATTCCAGTCGAACACTTTGCATTCACTTACCCTTTGGAAAGCTATTAATCTGTCTCTTCCCTCCTGTTATGGGTAAAATAATTGAGGTCTGCAGTTCATACGATCCGTGGCGAACTTCTGCACCGATTGTTTGTTATCAGCAGATCCAAAAAGTGTGGATGGTGCTACACAAGCCTTTACCACACAAAACATTTCTTTGTTTGGTGGTCTGAGTTAGACACTCATACGTAGAAATCGACGGTTGTGTCCATCACATTATATATATATATATATATATATATATATATATATATATATATATATATATATATATTCGGATCACATTTAGAGGGGATGGCTATTTCAATATGTCAGTTCGAGTCATGCATTTTCAATCCTCGTCAACCAGCTTTGTCTGTTGTTGAAAATGAACTCGAACTGACATATTAAAATAGATATCTCCCTATATGTGATCTGAATTTACAGATTAATTAATATATATATATTTGCTCTGTGAATTAAATTTACATTGAGCTCTCTCTTAGATCAGTTTTAATATTTAATCGATATTATTAGGATTTTCGCGAATTATTTACCAACCTTATCCTACAGCCTTAGAGTTTTACTGATATGTATCTATAAATATATATATATATATATATATATATATAGAGAGAGAGAGAGAGAGAGAGAGAGAGAGAGAGAAAGAGAAAAAGAGAGAGAGGGGGGAAAGATGTAACGATATCAAATCCTTGAATGGAAAGGGTAATCCAAATAGTGTTATTCATTACAGAGAGGTCACATCTTTTTTGGCTCATGCTACCTAACTTACTGTTTTTTTTCTTTTTTTTGTAATATTCTGATGCAATTAAAATAACTGAAATTTACGGTTTGATTAGATGATTGCCAAAAACTATCCCGTCGATATAAATTATAGTTTATAACCGCCTAAAATATTGTGTTGAGGTTTTCTTTTTGTATATCATATCGCTCTGGATAGTACTCATTAAGCACACTGTATACATTTTCAATAATTTATATAGAATAGATCTATTTAGATTATCCTCTCCGTTTATAGATTTGACATCATTACTTGTATATATATATCCAAAAAGAAGAGTGCAATGTCGGCACAAATTCTTATTATGTATATATATATATATATATATATATATTTTTTTTTTTTTTCATTTTTGATCTTTAATTTATTTTAATATATCTATTTTAACTTCAGCCACCAATTGGCACATTTTCTGTTTCTTTAGATGAAATGACACCTTTTTTCCATTTCATTTTTCTCCCACTTTTCATTATTTCTTTTTTCTTTTTCTTTTTTTCCGCTTCGCTTACTTCCGTTTTTTAAATACACGCTCATACGCTCATACACAAACAAATATTTTAATTTTGCCATAATGACTTGTTAGCATCCAGCGACGAGTGTTAACTTTACTCGTTGAAATTGTGAAACGGTTTTTGAAAATTAGAATGTTTTATTAGTAATATATATATATATTGTGTGTATTTTGGCAGCATTTTCTCATTAATACAGATATTATAGACAGGTTCTGTCTATTTATTTTGTGTAAGATCCGTTCGTATGATCTGATTAGCTTGATAGTGTTGTCATGGAAAGACGACAAGAAATCGCAACAATTGTTGATTTTTTTATGTCGATCCAGGATGTTTTTTCCGCCTGAATCCATCCTGCATATATACAAGTCAACCATCCGTCCGTGCATGGAGTACTGCTGCCATTTATGGTCAGGTGCCCCTGCCGTTCTCCTCAGTGTTCTTGACTCTCCAAAGGAGAGTCTGTAATGTGATAGGTACTGATCTGGCGGCTTGACTGCATGGCTGCAGCCTTAGAGTTTTACTGATGTGGCCTCCCTTTGTCTGTTCTATAAATACTTTCATGGCTTCTGCTCCAACGAACTTAAGTCACTGATGCCTCCTCAACAGGTGTTCACTCGTGCAACCAGACGGCAACTGGCCCCACCTATTCACAGTCAGGTTACCCAAATGCAGACGACAATTCTACTCCTACAGCTTCTTCTCTCGCACTTCCCGCCTGTGGAACTCGCTCCCGTATTCTCGCTTTCCAGAAATTTAAATGCAATGTCAATACTCATCTACTAACCACTGGACTCTAGCTCTCTCCCCACCCCTCTATAACCTTCCCTTTCTCTCCACCTATGTATCTGTCATCGCACCTGCTTTCTCAGCTTTCTATTGCTCCTTTCTAACTAGTTTGTACTCCTCACTCTTTTCTAATTAATCTTTTTACAGTTATGTAGCCCCCTGCACATCAGTGGCATTCCGCCTTGCTCGGGGTGAAATGATTAAAAAAAAAGTCTCTTTGTGTATTAATTTCTTGATATGTTCTCACATGTAACTTTTCCAATCGCCAACACTCCTTGGTTTTCGACACGACACTTTGTCTTTGAATACTCCCCAAAGGAAGAAAAACATTGGGGTCCAGTCAGGCGAAAGTGCTTGCCAATCAATTAGACCACTTCGACCAGTCCAAGATACACACGGAGTGCTCTTGAATAAACTGGAGGGGCCAATCTTGCTGGAAATACAACCGACACACAAATCTATTCCACCTACTGACCACTTACTTATCTCTACTATATATATGTATATATATATATATATATATATATATATATATAGTCATCCGCAGACAGATCTGATTCACTGTATTACAGCTCCTCACTACGGTTAGACATCCGATTGTTTCTAGGAATGATTGAAACTCGACCGAATTGACATCAGTCGGTGATCGACCTCTGAGCTCTGGTAACTCGGTAGATGGAGGCTGACTTTAGCATGTTATATATAATTAATGTGTGTGATTGTTTATCACTTACCAGTTTAATGTTATCTTCATCATTGTTTGTTACTCAGCTGACTAATGTTACAAAGGTACACACACACACACACACACACACACACACACACATATATATATATATATATATATATATATATATATATATATAACGCCACACAACCAAACATCAACAGATGTATAATAATTATAAGCAGTATGAATTTGCTACACAAAAAAATCATTAAACATCAAATTTCTGTCGTAATAGAATATAAAATAGAGATGAGGAGACTGCGATGAATAGATATAGATAGATAGATAGATAGATAGATAGATAGATAGATAGATCATGAAGAGACTGAGATAGATAGATAGATAGATAGATAGATAGATAGATAGATCATGAAGAGACTGAGATAGATAGATAGATAGATAGATAGATAGATAGATAGATAGATAGATAGATAGATAGATGAGTCAAATAAGGTAGAAATACAACAGACAGATAAGGCAACTTACACCATAAAATCTCTTTATTTCAATCGAAAATAACAAACGCTCTCGACACAGTCCCATCGGACCATTATCAACAGTGACTTGCGCACAAGTGTCCGCGGCTACGACTTCCTGCATTTAAAAGACCAAAATACTTCTCTTTATGATTCGTGGAATTAGAAGTAGAATCGAATGTTCGACGGCATGAAAGATGTCCACGCTCGCCCGCTTTAGACCTGATGGCGGTGGTTTGAATGTCTGGCATTGGTTCATATTCGAAAAAAAAAACATGTCAGAACGAAGATATATCCTTTCCATCATTTCGCAATCTATATACATTAATATATATAATGACAATATTCTTATGTTGTATTTATAACTAAAATTGTCCAGTCTTTGTTTTAAGAGGTTACAATATGTACTACACGTCTTTCTAATACCCTTCTCAAGTATTCAAAAGAATATTTTATTCAAACAGGTAAGGGGAATATGGTGTTGTTATTTAATGCGTACATTTCTATCGAATAGTTCAGTAAGTGAAGATTACGACGATTCTCTTTTTAGCTTTCATACTGCCTGGAGATGGGAGTTCTCACCCTTTCAGGGTCAAATCTAACGGTTTTTTTACTTCATAGCCCAGAAATTCTATATGCCTTACTCTGTAGAAGTGGATATAGGCTCGGAATGAGAAATCGATTTCGAATTTCAGTTGAAATTGTTGCATTCACTTTCGCACAAATACCCTTGAGAAAGATATTAAACCGCCTCTCTCATCCAATTATGGGTTAAATAATAGGACAGATTGGGTTCTGTAGCCTCGGCTGGCAACCAGTCTATCGCAGAAAGTAATGGCAACCTACTGTGAGTCAACCTTCTGCCCAATCAGTCATGTCTTTTTCGAGACATGATCGCCCAATACGTGTATGGCACTTAACTGACAGACTAAATATAATAGTTGGAAACATGATTAAGGCTTCCACTGGGCATAAAGTGGGGGATAGATTTTCTATTGTTATGAAATAACAAACTGATCCCTCACTAATTACTACTTAATAATATGATACATCCCTTCCTCCTCTAGCTATGAGTCAAATAACACGACAGATTGGGTTCTATAGACTTGGTCAGCAACCAGTCTATCGCAGAAAATAATGACAGCCGACTGCGAGAACATTCTGCCCAGTCAGTCATGTCTCTTTCGAGACATGATCGCCCAAAGCGTGTATCACGTATGGCAATTAACTGATTGACTGAATATAATAGAAACATGATTAAGGCTTCTACTGGGTATAAAGTGGGAGATCAAGTTAATATGGTTATGAAGTAATAAACTGATCCCCCATTTAATTATTACTTAATAATATCATACATCTCTTCCACTTCTAGCTATGAGTCAAATAATAGGACAGATTGGGTTCTATAGCCTTGGTCAACCAGTCTACCGCAGAAAATAATGACAACCTACTGCGAGATAACCTTCTGCCCAGTCAGTCATGTCTCTTTCGAGATATGATCGCCCAAGCGTGTATCACGTATGGCACTCTAGACGAGTTTCTTCTCATTTAAGGTGAGAGAGTACTTTTCAATCAGTTCTTTGAGACTTGTCAAGTTAACCCTCTAGGGCCATTCGTATCATATTTGATACAGTATTGCCCTATAAGGAAACATTTGGTATTTCCCTATAAGGAAACATTTGGTATTCATTGACTGAGCAATCAGTACTGCTTTCATTTGAAATTTATAAAATATTTCTCTTAAAAAATTTTTCAGGAAAATATTTCTTTCAAGGCTTGTTTTCATACTGTATCAAATATGATACGAATGGCCCTAGAGGGTTAATCTCAGTCTGTTTATCTATCTATCTATCTATCTATCTATCTATCTATCTATCTATCTATTAACCCTCTAGGGCCATTCGTATCATATTTGATACAGTATTGCCCTATAAGGAAACATTTGGTATTTCCCTTTAAGGAAACATTTGGTATTCATTGACTGAGCAGTCAGTACTGCTTTCATTTGAAATTTATAAAATATTTCTCTTAAAAAATTTTTCAGGAAAATATTTCTTTCAAGGCTTGTTTTCATACTGTATCAAATATGATACGAATGGCCCTAGAGGGTTAAGGTTTTTTTTCTCTTACATTAACACCACGAATTTTCAAGTCATCTATATTTGTAAATGTCCTCTTTTGACTTTTCTTTTTCAATCACGCAATTTTTAGGTCTAGCTTAGGGTACATCTATATTTGTGGTTTTTATATGAATACAACAGGTGTTATCAAAATGGTGTATGAAAATGGCGGATTTAGATTGATACTGAGCGATGTATTAACTTACTATTGTTTCCGGATTCTTCTTCTTCTTCTTTTGTGGACCTTTTCCCTTCAGGACGTAAGCGATCATGGCCTTCCACGTCTCCCTATCCCTGGTGACTCTTAGATCGCTTTCTTCTGTAACGTCTCTCAGCCCCCATTCTGTCATCCACCTGCTCAGGCCATTTAAGTATGTTATCCGCTGCTTTCTGTCTCTTTTTCTCTCTATCTGACCTGTTAGTATCAGGTTCTCTAAGCCCTCCTTCCTCATTGCATGTCCCAGGAACATTAGTTGTCTTTTCCTGATGCTCAATATTAATTTCTTTTTCGTTTCCATCATTTTCAAAACCTCGTCACTGCTCACATGCTAGGTCCACGATATTCGCAGCATCCTTCTGTAGAACCACATTCCAGCTGCTTCAAGTTTTCCCTTCATCTTTATTGATCATGGTGCAGTAGATGTTGACTCACAACAAGAGATCGGGGTACCGAGTTCGAATTCCAGTTGAATTCCTTGCATTCACTTACGCACAAATACCCTTGGGAAAGGTGTTAATCAGTCTCTTCCCTCCAGTTATGGATTAAATAATAGGACACATTGGGTTCTATAGCTTTGGCTGGCAGCCAGTCAACTGCAGAAAGCAATGGCAACCTACTGGGGGATAATCTTCTACCCAGTCTGTCATGTCTCTTTCGAGACATGATCACCCAAAGCGCGTATCACGTATAGCACTTAACTGACTGAATGAAAATAATAGTTAAAAACATAAGTAAAGCTTCTACTGGGCAAAACGTCGGGGATCAGTTTTCTATTGTTATTAAGTAACAAACAGATCCCTCACTAATTACTACTTATTAATATAATCCGTCTCTTCAACCTTCAGCTATAGTTTAAAGAGCAAAATAAAAAATCTTCTGCCCAACCAGTCATGTCTCTTTCCAGACATGATCGCCCAAAGCGTGTATCACGTATGGCACTTAACTGACTGACTGAACTGTAAATCATCTCATGTCAGTGGATATAAAAATAGTAACTGGAATGAAAATTTATTAGAACATTTTCAGACTGAGAGCCTTCTCATTCTCTGGAACGTTCGATCCTTGAATAGTCATGTCTTCAGGGATAAAGCCGTCCTCGCCACGCTTGACCAATTACGCATTGGTGAGGCTATTTAACGCATAATTGTATGTTCTGAATTCCAGCTGTCTTTTTCCTAGACCGCATGCCAACCAAGGCTATACACCCAGTGCGTCCTGGTATTTACCAATAGCTGATGCTCACATCAGCTATTTTTTCCAAGGTTCATTGCACCTAGGCTTACGGCCTATTACGTTGAACACACCGGTTCTCGCTCGATCACCGAAGTTAAGCAACATTGAGCCTGGTCAGTACTTAGATGGGTGCCCGTTTAAGAATACCAGGTGCTGTAAGCGTTTAGTGATGGATGTGCGTCGTGGTGCAGTGGATATCGGCTCGGAAAGAGAAATCGGTGAGCCAAGTTCGAATTCCATTTGAATACCATGCATTCACTTAAGCACTGGTACCCTTGGGAAAGTTATTAATCCGTTCCTTCCCTCCAGTTATGGGTTAAATAACAAGGGTAGGACTTGGGGACCCTGCCTTTAAAAACAAATCCCAATGAATCTTGATACTCGAAAAGAAAAAAGTATTACTAGACACAAGACTTATATAAAAACAACAATAAATTGTTGAAGGAAAAAGATATTACCAGCAATAAATAAATAAAAATTTAGTTAGCAATAAATGACCCGCCGAGGTTGATTTGCCATGAAACAAAACAACCAACCAATCATTGCACGTAAATGAATGTAACAAACTCACTCGGAATTCGAACTTGGCTCTCCAATTCTTTAATCCATGCTCGTAACCATCACGCCATTATATTTTCTGTATTAATGGTTACATGGATTAAGTAATCCCTTAATTAATTATGGCTTATTTCATTTTCTTATTGACATCAGTAATATTGCTGGAAATAGGATGTGCGTTTTGGGTCAGTGAGAGAAATCAGAGAGCCGAGTTCGAATTCCAGTTGAATTCTTTGCATTCACTTACGGACAAATAAACTTGGAAAAGATATTAATTCTTCCCTCCAGCTATAGGTTAAATAACAATACAGATTGGGTTTTTAAGAGGAAAGAATAATCAAAAAAGCGTGACCGATATCTCTCTATGTTTATTCTTTATTTCCTACATAAATTTAGGGTCTATTTTTCTCTGAGCCGTTTTCATTGTCTCTTTCCTCTCGTTTCTTTCTTTATCTATTGCTTTCCTCTTTGATTTTTATTTCCTCTGTGTCCTACTCTATCCTCTTTCTTTCCTTTTCTTTGATTCCTCTTTTTGCTTTCTCATCCTTTCTACCCTCTTTCTTTTTCCTCCCTTTTTTTAATGTCTTCTTACCTCGTACGAAAAGGAAGTGAATTTTCTTAAATTTTCTTTTCAAAAATAACGTTTATTACCTGATGAGACATTTTACTTTCAATATCGAAACAAAATGTACAATTTTGTAATAGTTTGTACATGTTCTAAAGTAATAATTAATATTCATTGCTCGACTTTTATATTGAGCACTGTTTTAAATTAAGGTTTTGAACATTGCAAATATTTTCTTCGTTCGTTACTCATTTGTATATATATATATATATATATATATATAAGTCATACACATACAAGCCCGTTTCGCTGTATCACAGCTCATCAGTGTGGATAGACATATCCACCTGCTTCTGGCCAGGATCGAAACTCGACCGATTTGGTGTCAGTCGGCGCATGGGGTCAGAGAAGGGAAATTTTAACGTCTTGTATGTAAGCAGTGTATACAGACGCCAGTCACCGAGAGAACTTAATTCATTTCTGAAGAGTCACGCATTATAGCCAAAGTGGAAACTGTTTTTAAAATTTTCTTCTCCAGAGAGCTCAATCGTAATGAGAACATAATATATTAGTCATCCACATACAAGCCCGTTTCGCTTTATCACAGCTTATCAGTGTGGCCAGACATATCCACTTGCTTCTGGCCGGGATCGAAACTCGACCGATTTGGTATTGTTATTGGTTCTCAGACAAAAAATGAATTACCAAATGAAGTATGTCCAGGTGTAACTATACCAACAAATACGTATTAGAATCATAGTATCATGGTTAAAAGAGTATTAAGTAATTTCGGTTAATTTTGGTATTTGTGCGTTTATAAAAGATCCCTGTCACGTGATCTTTTATTTGAAATCCGGTAAAATCAATTATTGTAAATCGCCTGAAAACACCGAAAGGTAGAAACCTAGGACGCGAAATAACTCGTTTCCAAAAGGAAATATTCAAAGTTTCTACAATATAATTGTATTTAACACATTTTAATATAACCGTGTATTGGCCTAATTTAATTTTTTTTTTTTCATCATATCACCCAAGCAAGGCGGTAACACCACTGATGTGCAGGGGACTACATAAGAGTGAGAAGATTAGAAAAGAGAAAAACCGGAAACGACATCCTAAAAATGAAACAAGGGATGAGCCTCTTCACCTGATCAATAGACGTGGGTGGAGTGTGAACCGGGCGATAGCTTAGTCTATCTACTCCAATTGAAAACAAAAAGAAAAGAAGGAAAAGATTGGAAAAGAGAAAACCGGAAACCGCATCCGAAACAGGAAACAAGGGATGAGCCTCTTCACCTGTTCAATAGACGTGGGTGGAGTGTGAACTGGGCGATAGCTTAGTCTATCTACTCCAATTGAAAAAAAAAGAACAGAGGGAAAAGATTGGAAAAGAGAAAACCGGAAACCGCGTCCTAAACAGGAAACAAGGGATGAGCCTCTTCACCTGTTCAATAGACATGGGTGGAGTGTGAACCGGGCGATAGTTTAGTCTATCTACTCCAATTGAAAACAAAAAGAAAAGAGGGAAAAGATTGGAAAAGAGAAAACCGGGAACAGCATCCTAAACAGGAAACAAGGGATGAGCCTCTTCACCTGTTCAATAGACGTGGGTGGAGTGTGAACCGTGCGATAGTTTAGTCTCTCTACTCCAATTGAAAACAAAAAGAAAAGAAGGAAAAGATTGGAAAAGAGAAAACCGGAAACCGCATCCGAAACAGGAAACAAGGGATGAGCTTCTTCACCTGTTCAATAGACGTGGGTGGAGTGTGAACCGGGCGATAGCTTAGTCTATCTACTCCAATTGAAAAAAAAAGAAAAGATTGGAAAAGAGAAAACCGGAAACCGCATCCTAAACAGGAAACAAGGGATGAGCCTCTTCACCTGTTCAATGGACGTGGGTGGAGTGTGAACCGGGCGATAGTTTAGTCTATCTACTCCAATTGAAAACAAAAAGAAAAGAGGGAAAAGATTGGAAAAGAGAAAACCGGGAACAGCATCCTAAACAGGAAACAAGGGATGAGTCTCTTTATCTGTTCAATAGACGTGGGTGGAGTGTGAACCGTGCGATAGTTTAGTCTCTACTCCAATTGAAAACAAAAAGAAAAGAAGGAAAAGATTGGAAAAGAGAAAACCGGAAACCGCATCCTAAACAGGAAACAAGGAATGAGCTTCTTCACCTGTTCAATAGACGTGGGTGGAGTGTGAACCGGGCGATAGTTTAGTCTCTCTACTCCAATTGAAAACAAAAAGAAAAGAAGGAAAAGATTGGAAAAGAGAAAACCGGAAACCGCATCCGAAACAGGAAACAAGGGATGAGCTTCTTCACCTGTTCAATAGACGTGGGTGGAGTGTGAACCAGGCGATAGCTTAGTCTATCTACTCCAATTGAAAAAAAAAAGAAAAGATTGGAAAAGAGAAAACCGGAAACCGCATCCTAAACAGGAAACAAGGGATGAGCCTCTTCACCTGTTCAATAGACGTGGGTGGAGTGTGAACCTGGCGATAGTTTAGTCTATCTACTCCAATTGAAAAACAAAGTGAGAAGATTAGAAAAGAGAAAACCGGGAACCGCATCCTAAACAGGAAACAAGGGATGAGCCTCTTCACCTGTTCACTATGACAAAACACTTACTAATTAACTATTTTTTTTTTATTGTAAGACAATAGCATATTGTCTTACAATTGAGCACTTTTATCATCAGTATAATTTAACGATAACCAGTAGAAGATTTACCAGACCGCACGGAGAAAAAACCAAAAATGCAAGAATTTAAAATACTACATAAATAAAATACATAAACATAAATATATGCAATTTTTATTTCAGAAAATTGAACATTGTCTTTCCAAAATCAGACGGAAAGCATTATTTTTCAAAAAAATACGTTAGGTTAAAAAAAAAAAGACTTGAATAATTTAAATTTTAAAACCAGGAGTTACCCCCCTGCAAACAAAGAATTAATTAATTTTAAAAAGGGTATAATATCTATATTAGACCAAATAAAATTGTTAAAAAACAACAACTTCCAAAAACTATTAAACACTGGAGTAAAAAAAAAATTGTAATTCTTTATTTTTCGCTTCTACACCATTTGTCTTTTTGAACGCTTTTCTGAACACGTCGATAATTCTTTTCACCAATCCATTTGATCTTGGATGATACGTCGCAGAGTTTAGGCGACTTATCGAGAGTATTTTACAAAATTTTTCAAATTCTTTTGACTGAAATTGCATGCCGTTTTCCGATATAATAGTTTCCGGCACACCGAATCTTGCAAACAGTTCCTGAAAGATGTTTATTGTCTTTTTACTTCTCGGCGCTTTGCATTTGAAAAAGTTAAATTTAAAAAAGATATAATTTCTATATTAAACCAAATAAAATTATTAAAAATTAACAAGAACTTCCAATTAATTATAAAAGACGGGAGTAAAAAAATAAAAAAATAAAACAAAAATATCCTTCTTGGAAGAGACGAATCTAACAATATAGATAAAAAAAAACACAAAGGTATACAAAAAAGTTTTTTTTAATCATATCACCCCGAGCAAGCCGGTAATGCCACTGATGTTCAGGGGGCTACATAAGAGTAAAAAGATTAAGTAGAAGCGAGTGAAGAGGAAGACGAACCAATTAGAAAGGAGCAAGAGAAGGATGGGAATACAGGTGTGATGACAGTTGCAAAAGGTGGAGAGAAAGGAAAGGATATACGGGGTGGTGAAAGAACGAGAGTCAAGTGGTTAATAGATGAGTATTGACATTGGATTTAAATTCCTGGAGGTTGTAGCCGTCAGGAAAGCAAGAATATGGAAGCGAATTCCACAGGCGGGAAGTGCGAGATAAGAAGCTGCAGCAGTAAAATTGTCGTCTGCATTTGGTTAATCTAACTTTGAATGGGTGGGACCCAGTTGCCAATCTGGTTGCACGAGTAAACACCTGTTGCAGAGGCACCAGTGACTTTATTGAAGAAATCACCAAATCTTACTAAAAAAAAAAGCTCCGGATTGTTGTATTAAAAACAAGGAAACGAAAATTATTACAAAAATGCTGGATTTAAGCAACAGATTTTGACCGGTAAGGAAGTTTTCCTAACAATAAAAGACCAAAGATTTTCCCAATTAGCTCCCGTACCGTCTCATAAACCTAAAAAAAACTGAAGTGGATAAAATAAGCCATCAAATAATAAAAATATTTGTGACTTCCTGAGAATTGTTACTCAAGCCAACCATAGGAAAAACACAGGTGATTGTATTTCCTGATTTCAAAATATTAAAAATATATATATATATATATATATATATATATATATATATATATATATATTTTCATAAAATATGACATTAAAAACTTTTACTCATCAATATCTGAAAATGGTGTAATGGAAGCATTAAATTTTGCTAAACAGTTCATAGATATACAATCTGAACATATAGATATAATTCTTCAGTATTTACATTATTCGGACTATTGTCCTCATCTTTGTTGCCATTTGTACGACATTTCGGCCGTTGTACTCTCGGGCCTTCTTCAGGTGCTAGGTATTTCAAATAGAACCCTTTATTACAATCACTGGGGTATAGATCTCCATCCCTTTGCGTAGAGACTCTTCTGTTAGTCAAGAATTATCTCCCTCTAACCCTTTAAGTTACTTGTTCACCACTGCTGTAACATGGTATTGAACTCACAACTCTTTGAGTCAAGTCACAGAAACCAACATCTATATCTAGATGCCCATAAGGACAAGAACAACTGAATGTTTGGGACTTATAAACCTAATGTTCAGGAATCATTTTTTTACCAGAGTTCATATTGCAATTTTTGATGTTAATGGTTTTTTTTCTAGTATTATTGATGTTAATGGTTTTCTCTAGTATTTTTTACCAGTGCTTATATTGGAGTTTTGACACTAATGATTTAGCCTGCATGCTGTAACTAGCAATATTGGTTACGCTGCAAAATATTAATAAATATTTAATAGATGTATTATAACTGTTCGCGTTATTGAATATTATATTTTGCTTCGAGGGAAATTTTTGCTGATTATTTTTAAAAAAATCTGACTGTTTGTCTAAAATATGTATAATTAGCAGTAAAAGGTTCGTTAATCTGTGTTAGAAATACCTAAATAAACATTTATTTGTAATGTCTTGTAATATTTCGTGTGGTACTATATATATATATATATATATATATATATATATATGTATGCATAGCATAATGACAATCCACGTATACTGTCTTAATATGTATAGGAGATGAAAGGCCGAGGCCGGTCTGAAATATCAAATATATATATATATATAATAATAGAAATAAATAAATAATGTCAAAAAATGCATTTTTTATTTACAACTTTTTAGCAGTTTTTCCTATATATATATATATATATATATATATATATATAGCCTTTGAGATTTGAAAAAGACATCACTCGACCAGCGGAAAGGAAAATTTGTTCGCCCCCAAAACATTTTACTCGACCGACTCTTAATAGTCGCCTTACATAAACATAGCGTGAATTGCTGACGAAAAACAAAAAATGAAACTTTAATTAAAATTCCGAACGTTTTAGAACTTTTTTTTTAAATAATAAGAATATTTGATCTTTCCTCTTAATGATAGCATAAACATTTTGATGATAAAACTTTGGTTTTATTAAGTTTGAGCTCTTTTAACAACATCATATGCTGTTTTTTGGCAATTGAATGGAGGTACCTAAATTCGTAGTTTCTTTCTTCTGTTTGACTACAACCTCCATCTTATAGATGATAAAAAATAACAAATATGATTTTCTCTACGATTTTCTATAAAAAAATTATTTACTTGTATAATTTGTTTTTCGGTGAGCGGTTGAAAGAAGTGTGCGCATTTTTTTCTGTTTCAAACGTTCGTTTTTACTTTTCGTAAGTGGGGAGGAAATATAGGATAATATTTTTTCAAAATGAGTTTCTAAAAATCTGTGAGTGTCTTTAATCTGAGCGATAGAGACATTTTGGCTCTACTCTGGAAGCGTTAATTAAACAAATGTTTACACCGACCGGGGCGATAAAAGCCAAGAGTTCAATAATATCATTGTAGGTCATTCTAAGTAATTTTCAATCTTCAATGGCATATTTTGGGGTTGTAAAATGTTTCAGATTTCCCTTTTCTATATTTGAAGGGACACGTTTCATTGCGAGATCTTTAATCGCCCAATTATGTTTTTAATCGACTGAGTCGATCGGGCGGGTGAAATCTCAAAGGCTGGTTATGCTTAAAGATCAATTTGAGCGTTTCGACGTAGTGTATTGTCTGGCAAGCAAGTTTTGCTAGATAAATTACGACGAAATTTTATTTTTTAATAAGCTTATTCTAAACAATGAAGGACCGCCACCAGTGCGGAGTGGGGTCTTCTTCTTCTTCTTCTTCTATGTGCCCTGTCCCTTCAGGACATAAGCGATCATGGTTCTCCACGTCTGGCTATCCCTTGTGGCTATTAATATGTTTGCTCCTGTTACTCCAGGCAACCCCCGTTCCGTCATCCACCTGATCAGGCCCTGCAAATATGTTATCCGCTGCCTTCCTCTGTCTCTCTTTCCTTCTATCTGGCCAGTCAGTATCAGGTTCTCCAAGCCCTTCTTCCTCATTGCGTGCCCCAGGAACTTCAGTTGTCTCTTCCTGATGCTCAGTATTAATTTCCTTTTTGTTGCCATTCTTTCCAACACCTCATCGTTGCTTGCATTGCTCAGTCCACGATATCCGCAGCATCCTTCTATAGAACCACATTTCCGCTGCTTCAAGTTTTGTCCTCATTTTCGATGATATTGTCCAGCATTCACTGTCGTATTGAAGAACTGACATCACATAGCAATTGCGATACATTGAGATAAAATCAGGTTACGGGGAGTGCTGAAAAAAGGATGAATGGGATATGGGATTCGAGAAGATAGAAAATTTGAATTGACGTTGCATTTAAAATTTTGGCGATTGTAGCTATCAGGGAAGCAAGTAAACGGAAAGAATTGCACAGGCAGGAAGTGTGAGAAAAGAAACTGTTAGAGTACAAGTGGCGGTTACATTTAACTATTTAAATGATAAAAGAGTGTAACCGAGATGCCAATCTGGTCGCACGCGAAAATTCATGTGGTCTAGTCATTAAATAAAAAAGCTCACCAGAGTAGTTACCATGTAAACATTTATAGAAAAGACAGAGAGAGGCCACGTGATGTCAGTGCGAAAATGAGAGAAGTCGAGAAGCCATGTCAGGTCGATTACATTGCAGATACTTTGGATTTTGTTGAGAACCTCAAGGTGAATAGCAAGAGCATCTAACCAGACATGGCAAAATTATTCAATGCACGGACGAATAGTAAATTGATAAAAGATGGATACTGACGACATAGTGAACCAAACTTCATAGCAGTAGATGTGAGTACAGATCTGATATATTCGTCCCACTTAAGATCGATTCAGAGAGCGACGCCAATGAGGCGGAGTTTGTTTCAATGCAGGAACTAGCCTCATCAATTCTAATGCCGGACAGGAAAGTTTCTCTATGATAGTTATGAAAAAGCAGATTCGTCCTGGAGGCATTAACATTTAAGAACTATTTCTTGCCCCAGTTCATCACTGATTGTAGGTCCCTTTGAAGAGCAGCAGCCAGCTTTACTTTGTCAGTCTTGGCAGTTTTCCTTTTGAGACGGAAGTAAATTCTTTGTTTAATGTTTAATGACCTATCAATCTTTATGAGATCATTTAAGGTCAAACAAATGTTGTTGTTTTTTTGGATAAAGTTGAATTGCTTTCATTTTTTTTTCTTACAGTGCAAGATTCATTGGGATTTTTTTTTAAGGGCAGGGTCCCCAAGTCCTACCCTTGTTATTTAACCCATAACTGGAGGGGAGGAACGGATTAATACCTTTCCCAAGGGTACCAGTGCTTAATAGAATGCTGGGCATTCAACTGGAATTTCTCTTTCCGAGCCAATATCCACTGCACCACAACGCACATCCGTCACTACACGCTTACAGCACTTGATATTCCCAAGCGGTCACCCATCTAAGTACTGACCAGGCTCAATGTTGCTTAACTTCGGTGATCGAGCGAGAACCGGTGTATTCAACGTGATAGGCCGTAAGCCTAGAGTAAATTGTAGTGAGTTTGATCTTCACTGACTGATACATACGTTCGACTTTGTGCCGCATCTACGCTACACCTAGAAGACTGGTCGTTAACGGTCGACCAGTCTTCTGGTCGACCAGTCACTGGTCGTTAACGTTCGAGTTCTGGTGAAAATTCAAGATATCCAACCGTCTCTCCTTTCTTAAATTAGTGCGAACCAGTCATTCTCGTAAAAGCTTTTCTTAATTTATTTTTCTTTCTCAACAAAAAAGTATCAAGCTTTGGTAGAAATAACAACCTCACCTCCGAATTTAAGATAAACAGTAGCGTTAACAGATGACTTTTCTGCGTTTATTCTGAGTAGCCTACCCCGTTTTATCCACCCGTAATTCCATCAGTAGTGTCCACGCGTAAATTCCTCGACATCTTTAAAATGGAAACAGCTCCACCCGCCATCCGTTAAGGCTTGTCAGAATGAGTAATGGCACATGCGTAGATATGGCGTTCTTGTCACGAACACTAGCAAAAGATTTCGATGCTTTACTCGCGTTTGGTTTACATTGAGTGCCATTTGCCAGACGGTGCCATGTCTGCTTTTTCTCAACCACTTTGCAATTTTGCACGTTCTTGGATCTGAGACATATCGTATTTCCTTTAGGCAGGTAGTTTAGCAATTATGACTTTGGTGTATATTATTATTACTATTATTACTTTATCAATATACCGCTCATCTTCCTCCCACTTCTACTCCTTTGCTCTCTCTCTCTCTCTCGAAGAAGAAGAAGAAGAAGAAGCAACATAGAGAGAGATCTCTATATTGCTTCCTCTTTACCCTACTTTCCCGCTCCGCATTCTCCTCCTCCTTCTGCGCCTCATTTTCTTTCTCCTCCTGCTTTTGCTGCTCATCCTCCTTTTGTTCCCCACTCTCCTGTTCCGCGATCTTCTCCTCCTCCTTCTTCTAACCATTCATTTTATCCTTCTCCTACTTCTGCTCTATCTGCTCTCACTGCCACTTTTTCTTCTGTTTCTTACTCTTCTGTTCTCCATTCTCATCCTCCTCATTCTTGTTCTCCTCCTTCCGCTGTGACTACTGTTCTTCTTTTTTCTGTTCCCCACTCTCTTGCTCAGCTTTCTCCTCTTTCTGCTCCTCATTCTCTACCTCTTTCTCATACTACTTCTGCTTTTTTTTTCTTTTTCTGCTTCTACTCCTTCTGCTCCTCACTGTCCTGATCCGCATTCTCCTCCTCCTCTTCATTTTCTTCCTCCTCCTACTTTTTATCCCCTGACTGCTCTTCCACCTCATTCTCCTCCTTCTTCTATGTTTACTGCTTCTCTACCTTCTGCTTTGTCTTTTTCTTCTAGACTCCTCCTCCTGATTCTCCGTTCTCTTTCATCTCCTCCTTCTACTCCTATTTCTCATCTGCTCCTTCTTCTTAATCTTTTGCTTCTCCTATTTATTTTTGTTCTGTTTCGCCTCCTCTTTCTTCTGTTCCTCATTCTATTGCTCCTGATTTTTTCTTACCCACCTCCTTCTCTCTCTTCTACAGTTTATCCCCTTTCTATTCTTCTTCTCTTCCTCATTATTCTTCTTCTGTACCTCCTCCTTCTTCTTCTGTTCCTCCTACTTTCTTTGTTCCTTATTCTTCTCTTTATCCTTGTCTCACTGCTCCCCTTCCTTCTTCTTATCTGCACTTCCTCCTCCTTGTCACCTCCTCTAAATGCCATGTTTTTTTTTCAGGACGTGGCCGCTCAATTACTTGCCTTTTAATTGTTCTTTTTTGCAGCTTTATATCAGAATTCTCACCGTTTACTGAGGAAAAAGAGTTTGGAGAATTCGATACTCACGAGACATATCGAAAGGAAACAAAACGGAATGAAAAAGCGAGTGTCTTACGTAACAAGATTGCGTAAATATGGACAAGATTGATTCGTTCATTCATTTTCTACAGCTTATCAAGAGACAAGATATATAAAGTACATATAAAGTGGGGGATCAATCCTATATTACAATCAATATACAAACTGATCCCTCATTTTGCGGCGACAATAGTTTCTATACATTTAGATCCAGAGAATGTAAGTAAATCTAAGACGTGCCCGTGTAGATAATCAGTACTTGATTTATTGATTGATTCCTTTTCTATGGTTTATCAACAGACACGAAAATATGCGGGTATAATGTGGGGGATCAATTATGTATCACAATCAATATATAAAGTGATCCCTCACTTTACGACCACGATATTTTTTATACATTTATATTCGGTGAATGTGAAGAAATCTTAAAGACATTCCCGTGTAGCTAATCAAAATTTCATTGATTGCTGGATTCGTTTTCTATCGCTTATCAACAGACAAGAAATTATTTGCATATAAAGTGAGGGATCAATTATGTATTACAATCAATATATAAAGTGATCCCTCACTTTACGACCACGATATTTTTTATACATTTATATTCGGTGAATGTGAAGAAGTCTTAAAGACATTCCCGTGTAGCTAATCAAAATTTCATTGATTGCTGGATTCGTTTTCTATCGCTTATCAACAGACAAGAAATTATTTGCATATAAAGTGAGGGATCAATTATGTATCACAATCAATATATAAAGTGATCTCTCACTTTACGACCACGATATTTTCTATACATTTATATTCGGTGAATGTAAAGAAATCTAAAAGACATTCCCGTGTAGCTGATCAGTACTTCATTGATTGATTGATTACTTTTCTATGGCTTATCAACAGAAGCAAAGATATGCGGGTATAAAGTGGGGGATCAATTATGCATCACAATCAATATATAAAGTGATCCCTCACTTTACGACCACGATATTTTCTATACATTTATATTCGGTGAATGTGAAGAAATCTTAAAGACATTCCCGTGTAGCTAATCAAAATTTCTTTGATTGCTGGATTCGTTTTCTATCGCTTATCAACAGACAAGAAATTATTTGCATATAAAGTGAGGGATCAATTATGTATTACAATCAATATATAAAGTGATCCCTCACTTTACGACCACGATATTTTTGATACATTTATATTCGGTGAATGTGAAGAAATCTTAAAGACATTCCCGTGTAGCTAATCAAAATTTCATTGATTGCTGGATTCGTTTTCTATCGCTTATCAACAGACAAGAAATTATTTGCATATAAAGTGAGAGATCAATTATGTATTACAATCAATATATAAAGTGATCCCTCACTTTACGACCACGATACTTTTGATACATTTATATTCGGTGAATGTGAAGAAATCTTAAAGACATTCCCGTGTAGCTAATCAAAATTTCATTGATTGCTGGATTCGTTTTCTATCGCTTATCAACAGACAAGAAATTATTTGCATATAAAGTGAGGGATCAATTATGTATTACAATCAATATATAAAGTGATCCCTCACTTTACGACCACGATATTTTTTATACATTTATATTCGGTGAATGTGAAGAAATCTTAAAGACATTCCCGTGTAGCTAATCAAAATTTCATTGATTGCTGGATTCGTTTTCTATCGCTTATCAACAGACAAGAAATTATTTGCATATAAAGTGAGGGATCAATTATGTATCACAATCAATATATAAAGTGATCCCTCACTTTACGACCACGATATTTTCTATACATTTATATTCGGTGAATGTGAAGAAATCTTAAAGACATTCCCGTGTAGCTAATCAAAATTTCATTGATTGCTGGATTCGTTTTCTATCGCTTATCAACAGACAAGAAATTATTTGCATATAAAGTGAGGGATCAATTATGTATCACAATCAATATATAAAGTGATCCCTCACTTTACGACCACGATATTTTCTATACATTCATATTCGGTGAATGTAAAGAAATCTAAAAGACATTCCCGTGTAGCTGATCAGTACTTCATTGATTGATTGATTACTTTTCTATGGCTTATCAACAGAAGCAAAGATATGCGGGTATAAAGTGGGGGATCAATTATGCATCACAATCAATATATAAAGTGATCCCTCACTTTACGACCACGATATTTTCTATACATTCATATTCGGTGAATGTGAAGAAATCTAAAAGACATTCCCGTGTAGCTGATCAGTACTTCATTGATTGATTGATTACTTTTCTATGGCTTATCAACAGAAGCAAAGATATGCGGGTATAAAGTGGGGGATCAATTATGTATCACAATCAATATATAAAGTGATCCCTCACTTTACGACCACGATATTTTCTATACATTTATATTCGGTGAATGTGAAGAAATCTTAAAGACATTCCCGTGTAGCTAATCAAAATTTCATTGATTGCTGGATTCGTTTTCTATCGCTTATCAACAGACAAGAAATTATTTGCATATAAAGTGAGGGATCAATTATGTATCACAATCAATATATAAAGTGATCCCTCACTTTACGACCACGATATTTTCTATACATTTATATTCGGTGAATGTGAAGAAATCTAAAAGACATTCCCGTGTAGCTGATACGTACTTCATTGATTGATTGATTACTTTTCTATGGCTTATCAACAGAAGCAAAGATATGCGGGTATAAAGTGGGGGATCAATTGCATCACAATCAATATATAAAGTGATCCCTCACTTTACGACCAGATATTTTCTATACATTCATATTCGGTGAATGTAAAGAAATCTAAAAGACATTCCCGTGTAGCTGATCAGTACTTCATTGATTGATTGATTACTTTTCTATGGCTTATCAACAGAAGCAAAGATATGCGGGTATAAAGTGGGGATCAATTGTGCATCACAATCAACATATAAAGTGATCCTCACTTTACGACCACGATATTTTCTATACATTCATATTCGGTGAATGTGAAGAAATCTTTTAAAGACATTCCCGTGTAGCTGATCAGTACTTCATTGATTGATTGATTACTTTTCTATGGCTTATCAACAGAAGCAAAGATATGCGGGTATAAAGTGGGGGATCAATTATGTATCACAATCAATATATAAAGTGATCCCTCACTTTACGACCACGATATTTTCTATACATTCATATTCGGTGAATGTAAAGAAATCTAAAAGACATTCCCGTGTAGCTGATCAGTACTTCATTGATTGATTGATTACTTTTCTATGGCTTATCAACAGAAGCAAAGATATGCGGGTATAAAGTGGGGGATCAATTGTGCATCACAATCAATATATAAAGTGATCCCTCACTTTACGACCACGATATTTTCTATACATTCATATTCGGTGAATGTAAAGAAATCTAAAAGACATTCCCGTGTAGCTGATCAGTACTTCATTGATTGATTGATTACTTTTCTATGGCTTATCAACAGAAGCAAAGATATGCGGGTATAAAGTGGGGGATCAATTGTGTATCATAATCAATATATAAAGTGATCCCTCACTTTACGACCACGATATTTTCTATACATTCATATTCGGTGAATGTAAAGAAATCTAAAAGACATTCCCGTGTAGCTGATCAGTACTTCATTGATTGATTGATTACTTTTCTATGGCTTATCAACAGAAGCAAAGATATGCGGGTATAAAGTGGGGGATCAATTATGCATCAATAATCAATATATAAAGTGATCCTCACTTTACGACCACGATATTTTCTATACATTCAATATTCGGTGAATGTGAAGAAATCTAAAAGACATTCCCGTGTAGCTGATCAGTACTTCATTGATTGATTACTTTTCTATGGCTTATCAACAGAAGCAAAGATATGCGGGTATAAAGTGGGGGATCAATTGTGCATCACAATCAATATATAAAGTGATCCCTCACTTTACGACCACGATATTTTCTATACATTCATATTCGGTGAATGTAAAGAAATCTAAAAGACATTCCCGTGTAGCTGATCAGTACTTCATTGATTGATTGATTACTTTTCTATGGCTTATCAACAGAAGCAAAGATATGCGGGTATAAAGTGGGGATCAATTATGTATCACAATCAATATATAAAGTGATCCCTCACTTTACGACCACGATATTTTCTATACATTCATATTCGGTGAATGTGAAGAAATCTAAAAGACATTCCCGTGTAGCTGATCAGTACTTCATTGATTGATTGATTACTTTTCTATGGCTTATCAACAGAAGCAAAGATATGCGGTATAAAGTGGGGGATCAATTATGGAATACAATCAATATATAAAGTGATCCCTCACTTTACGACCACGATATTTTCTATACATTCATATTCGGTGAATGTGAAGAAATCTAAAATATCTCTGTGTAGCTAATCAAAATTTCATTGATTATTGGATTCGTTTTCTATCTCTTATCAACAGACAAGAAATTATTTGCATATAAAGTGAGGGATCAATTATGTATCACAATCAATATATAAAGTGATCCCTCACTTTACGACCACGATATTTTTTATACATTTATATTCGGTGAATGTGAAGAAATCTTAAAGACATTCCCGTGTAGCTAATCAAAATTTCATTGATTGCTGGATTCGTTTTCTATCGCTTATCAACAGACAAGAAATTATTTGCATATAAAGTGGGGGATCAATTATGTATTACAATCAATATATAAAGTGATCCCTCACTTTACGACCACGATATTTTCTATACATTCATATTCGGTGAATGTGAAGAAATCTTAAAGACATTCCCGTGTAGCTGATCAGTACTTCATTGATTGATTGATTACTTTTCTATGGCTTATCAACAGAAGCAAAGATATGCGGGTATAAAGTGGGGGATCAATTATGCATCACAATCAATATATAAAGTGATCCCTCACTTTACGACCACGATATTTTCTATAAATTCATATTCGGTGAATGTAAAGAAATCTAAAAGACATTCCCGTGTAGCTGATCAGTACTTCATTGATTGATTGATTACTTTTCTATGGCTTATCAACAGAAGCAAAGATATGCGGGTATAAAGTGGGGGATCAATTATGCATCACAATCAATATATAAAGTGATCCCTCACTTTACGACCACGATATTTTCTATACATTCATATTCGGTGAATGTGAAGAAATCTGAAAGACATTCCCGTGTAGCTGATCAGTACTTCATTGATTGATTGATTACTTTTCTATGGCTTATCAACAGAAGCAAAGATATGCGGGTATAAAGTGGGGGATCAATTATGCATCACAATCAATATATAAAGTGATCCCTCACTTTACGACCACGATATTTTCTATACATTCATATTCGGTGAATGTAAAGAAATCTAAAAGACATTCCCGTGTAGCTGATCAGTACTTCATTGATTGATTGATTACTTTTCTATGGCTTATCAACAGAAGCAAAGATATGCGGGTATAAAGTGGGGGATCAATTATGCATCACAATCAATATATAAAGTGATCCCTCACTTTACGACCACGATATTTTCTATACATTCATATTCGGTGAATGTAAAGAAATCTAAAAGACATTCCCGTGTAGCTGATCAGTACTTCATTGATTGATTGATTACTTTTCTATGGCTTATCAACAGAAGCAAAGATATGCGGCTATAAAGTGGGGGATCAACTGTGTATCACAATCAATATATAAAGTGATCCCTCACTTTACGACCACGATATTTTCTATACATTCATATTCGGTGAATGTAAAGAAATCTAAAAGACATTCCTGTGTAGCTGATCAGTACTTCATTGATTGATTGATTACTTTTCTATGGCTTATCAACAGAAGCAAAGATATGCGGGTATAAAGTGGGGGATCAATTATGCATCACAATCAATATATAAAGTGATCCCTCACTTTACGACCACGATATTTTCTATACATTCATATTCGGTGAATGTAAAGAAATCTAAAAGACATTCCCGTGTAGCTGATCAGTACTTCATTGATTGATTGATTACTTTTCTATGGCTTATCAACAGAAGCAAAGATATGCGGGTATAAAGTGGGGGATCAATTATGCATCACAATCAATATATAAAGTGATCCCTCACTTTACGACCACGATATTTTCTATACATTCATATTCGGTGAATGTAAAGAAATCTAAAAGACATTCCCGTGTAGCTGATCAAAATTTCATTGATTGCTGGATTCGTTTTCTATCTCTAATCAACAGACAAGAAATTATTTGCATATAAAGTGAGGGATCAATTATGTATTACAATCAATATATAAAGTGATCCTCACTTTGACCACGATATTTTCTATACATTCATATTCGGTGAATGTGAAGAAATCTTAAAGACATTCCCGTGTAGCTGATCAGTACTTCATTGATTGATTGATTACTTTTCTATGGCTTATCAACAGAAGCAAAGATATGCGGGTATAAAGTGGGGGATCAATTATGTATCACAATCAATATATAAAGTGATCCCTCACTTTACGACCGATATATTTTCTATACATTCATATTCGGTGAATGTAAAGAAATCTAAAAGACATTCCCGTGTAGCTGATCAGTACTTCATTGATTGATTGATTACTTTTCTGTAATATCAACAGAAGCAAAGATATGCGGGTATAAAGTGGGGGGATCAATTGTGCATCACAATCAATATATAAAGTGATCCCTCACTTTACGACCACGATATTTTCTATACATTCATATTCGGTGAATGTAAAGAAATCTAAAAGACATTCCCGTGTAGCTGATCAGTACTTCATTTGATTGATTGATTACTTTTCTATGGCTTATCAACAGAAGCAAAGATATGCGGGTATAAAGTGGGGGATCAATTGTGCATCACAATCAATATATAAAGTGATCCCTCACTTTACGACCACGATATTTTCTATACATTCATATTCGGTGAATGTAAAGAAATCTAAAGAACATTCCCGTGTAGCTGATCAGTACTTCATTGATTGATTACTTTTCTGCGGCTTATCAACAGAAGCAAAGATATGCGGGTATAAAGTGGGGGATCAATTATGCATCACAATCAATATAAAGTGATCCTCACTTTACGACCACGATATTTTCTATACATTCATATTCGGTGAATGTGAAGAAATCTAAAGACATTCCCGTGTAGCTGATCAGTACTTCATTGATTGATTACTTTTCTATGGCTTATCAACGAAGCAAAGATATGCGGGTATAAAGTGGGGGATCAATTGTGCATCACAATCAATATATAAAGTGATCCCTCACTTTACGACCACGATATTTTCTATACATTCATATTCGGTGAATGTAAAGAAATCTAAAAGACATTCCCGTGTAGCTGATCAGTACTTCATTGATTGATTGATTACTTTTCTATGGCTTATCAACAGAAGCAAAGATATGCGGGTATAAGAGTGGGGGATCAATTATGTATCACAATCAATATATAAAGTGATCCCTCACTTTTTGACCACGATATTTTCTATACATTCATATTCGGTGAATGTGAAGAAATCTAAAGACATTCCCGTGTAGCTGATCAGTACTTCATTGATTGATTGATTACTTTTCTATGGCTTATCAACAGAAGCAAAGATATGCGGGTATAAAGTGGGGGATCAATTATGCATCACAATCAATATATAAAGTGATCCCTCACTTTACGACCACGATATTTTCTATACATTCATATTCGGTGAATGTGAAGAAATCTAAAAGACATTCCCGTGTAGCTAATCAAAATTTCATTGATTACTGGATTCGTTTTCTATCTCTTATCAACAGACAAGAAATTATTTGCATATAAAGTGAGGGATCAATTATGTATCACAATCAATATATAAAGTGATCCCTCACTTCCCGACCACGATATTTTTTATACATTTATATTCGGTGAATGTGAAGAAATCTTAAAGACATTCCCGTGTAGCTAATCAAAATTTCATTGATTGCTGGATTCGTTTTCTATCGCTTATCAACAGACAAGAAATTATTTGCATATAAAGTGGGGGATCAATTATGTATTACAATCAATATATAAAGTGATCCCTCACTTTACGACCACGATATTTTCTATACATTCATATTCGGTGAATGTGAAGAAATCTTAAAGACATTCCCGTGTAGCTGATCAGTACTTCATTGATTGATTGATTACTTTTCTATCGCTTATCAACAGACAAGAAATTATTTGCATATAAAGTGGGGGATCAATTATGTATTACAATCAATATATAAAGTGATCCCTCACTTTACGACCACGATATTTTCTATACATTCATATTCGGTGAATGTAAAGAAATCTAAAAGACATTCCCGTGTAGCTGATCAGTACTTGATTGATTGATTACTTTTCTATGGCTTATCAACAGAAGCAAAGATATGCGGCTATAAAGTGGGGGATCAACTGTGTATCACAATCAATATATAAAGTGATCCCTCACTTTACGACCACGATATTTTCTATAAATTCATATTCGGTGAATGTAAAGAAATCTAAAAGACATTCCCGTGTAGCTGATCAGTACTTCATTGATTGATTACTTTTCTATGGCTTATCAACAGAAGCAAAGATATGCGGGTATAAAGTGGGGGATCAATTATGCATCACAATCAATATATAAAGTGATCCCTCACTTTACGACCACGATATTTTCTATACATTCATATTCGGTGAATGTGAAGAAATCTGAAAGACATTCCCGTGTAGCTGATCAGTACTTCATTGATTGATTGATTACTTTTCTATGGCTTATCAACAGAAGCAAAGATATGCGGGTATAAAGTGGGGGATCAATTATGCATCACAATCAATATATAAAGTGATCCCTCACTTTACGACCACGATATTTTCTATACATTCATATTCGGTGAATGTAAAGAAATCTAAAAGACATTCCCGTGTAGCTGATCAGTACTTCATTGATTGATTGATTACTTTTCTATGGCTTATCAACAGAAGCAAAGATATGCGGGTATAAAGTGGGGGATCAATTATGCATCACAATCAATATATAAAGTGATCCCTCACTTTACGACCACGATATTTTCTATACATTCATATTCGGTGAATGTAAAGAAATCTAAAAGACATTCCCGTGTAGCTGATCAGTACTTCATTGATTGATTGATTACTTTTCTATGGCTTATCAACAGAAGCAAAGATATGCGGCTATAAAGTGGGGGATCAACTGTGTATCACAATCAATATATAAAGTGATCCCTCACTTTACGACCACGATATTTTCTATACATTCATATTCGGTGAATGTAAAGAAATCTAAAAGACATTCCCGTGTAGCTGATCAGTACTTCATTGATTGATTGATTACTTTTCTATGGCTTATCAACAGAAGCAAAGATATGCGGGTATAAAGTGGGGGATCAATTATGCATCACAATCAATATATAAAGTGATCCCTCACTTTACGACCACGATATTTTCTATACATTCATATTCGGTGAATGTAAAGAAATCTAAAAGACATTCCCGTGTAGCTGATCAGTACTTCATTGATTGATTGATTACTTTTCTATGGCTTATCAACAGAAGCAAAGATATGCGGGTATAAAGTGGGGGATCAATTATGCATCACAATCAATATATAAAGTGATCCCTCACTTTACGACCACGATATTTTCTATACATTCATATTCGGTGAATGTAAAGAAATCTAAAAGACATTCCCGTGTAGCTGATCAAAATTTCATTGATTGCTGGATTCGTTTTCTATCTCTAATCAACAGACAAGAAATTATTTGCATATAAAGTGAGGGATCAATTATGTATTACAATCAATATATAAAGTGATCCCTCACTTTACGACCACGATATTTTCTATACATTTATATTCGGTGAATGTGAAGAAATCTTAAAGACATTCCCGTGTAGCTGATCAGTACTTCATTGATTGATTGATTACTTTTCTATGGCTTATCAACAGAAGCAAAGATATGCGGCTATAAAGTGGGGGATCAACTGTGTATCACAATCAATATATAAAGTGATCCCTCACTTTACGACCACGATATTTTCTATACATTCATATTCGGTGAATGTAAAGAAATCTAAAAGACATTCCCGTGTAGCTGATCAGTACTTCATTGATTGATTGATTACTTTTCTATGGCTTATCAACAGAAGCAAAGATATGCGGGTATAAAGTGGGGGATCAATTATGCATCACAATCAATATATAAAGTGATCCCTCACTTTACGACCACGATATTTTCTATACATTCATATTCGGTGAATGTGAAGAAATCTTAAAGACATTCCCGTGTAGCTGATCAGTACTTCATTGATTGATTGATTACTTTTCTATGGCTTATCAACAGAAGCAAAGATATGCGGGTATAAAGTGGGGGATCAATTATGCATCACAATCAATATATAAAGTGATCCCTCACTTTACGACCACGATATTTTCTATACATTCATATTCGGTGAATGTAAAGAAATCTAAAAGACATTCCCGTGTAGCTGATCAGTACTTCATTGATTGATTGATTACTTTTCTATGGCTTATCAACAGAAGCAAAGATATGCGGGTATAAAGTGGGGGATCAATTATGCATCACAATCAATATATAAAGTGATCCTTCACTTTACGACCACGATATTTTCTATACATTCATATTCGGTGAATGTAAAGAAATCTAAGACATTCCCGTGTAGCTGATCAGTACTTCATTGATTGATTGATTACTTTTCTATGGCTTATCAACAGAAGCAAAGATATGCGGGTATAAAGTGGGGGATCAATTATGCATCACAATCAATATATAAAGTGATCCCTCACTTTACGACCACGATATTTTCTATACATTCATATTCGGTGAATGTAAAGAAATCTAAAAGACATTCCCGTGTAGCTGATCAGTACTTCATTGATTGATTGATTACTTTTCTATGGCTTATCAACAGAAGCAAAGATATGCGGGTATAAAGTGGGGGATCAATTATGCATCACAATCAATATATAAAGTGATCCCTCACTTTACGACCACGATATTTTCTATACATTCATATTCGGTGAATGTAAAGAAATCTAAAAGACATTCCCGTGTAGCTGATCAAAATTTCATTGATTGCTGGATTCGTTTTCTATCTCTAATCAACAGACAAGAAATTATTTGCATATAAAGTGAGGGATCAATTATGTATTACAATCAATATATAAAGTGATCCCTCACTTTACGACCACGATATTTTCTATACATTTATATTCGGTGAATGTGAAGAAATCTTAAAGACATTCCCGTGTAGCTGATCAGTACTTCATTGATTGATTGATTACTTTTCTATGGCTTATCAACAGAAGCAAAGATATGCGGCTATAAAGTGGGGGATCAACTGTGTATCACAATCAATATATAAAGTGATCCCTCACTTTACGACCACGATATTTTCTATACATTCATATTCGGTGAATGTAAAGAAATCTAAAAGACATTCCCGTGTAGCTGATCAGTACTTCATTGATTGATTGATTACTTTTCTATGGCTTATCAACAGAAGCAAAGATATGCGGGTATAAAGTGGGGGATCAATTATGCATCACAATCAATATATAAAGTGATCCCTCACTTTACGACCACGATATTTTCTATACATTCATATTCGGTGAATGTGAAGAAATCTTAAAGACATTCCCGTGTAGCTGATCAGTACTTCATTGATTGATTGATTACTTTTCTATGGCTTATCAACAGAAGCAAAGATATGCGGGTATAAAGTGGGGGATCAATTATGCATCACAATCAATATATAAAGTGATCCCTCACTTTACGACCACGATATTTTCTATACATTCATATTCGGTGAATGTAAAGAAATCTAAAAGACATTCCCGTGTAGCTGATCAGTACTTCATTGATTGATTGATTACTTTTCTATGGCTTATCAACAGAAGCAAAGATATGCGGGTATAAAGTGGGGGATCAATTATGCATCACAATCAATATATAAAGTGATCCTTCACTTTACGACCACGATATTTTCTATACATTCATATTCGGTGAATGTAAAGAAATCTAAGACATTCCCGTGTAGCTGATCAGTACTTCATTGATTGATTGATTACTTTTCTATGGCTTATCAACAGAAGCAAAGATATGCGGGTATAAAGTGGGGGATCAATTATGCATCACAATCAATATATAAAGTGATCCCTCACTTTACGACCACGATATTTTCTATACATTCATATTCGGTGAATGTAAAGAAATCTAAAAGACATTCCCGTGTAGCTGATCAGTACTTCATTGATTGATTGATTACTTTTCTATGGCTTATCAACAGAAGCAAAGATATGCGGGTATAAAGTGGGGGATCAATTATGCATCACAATCAATATATAAAGTGATCCCTCACTTTACGACCACGATATTTTCTATACATTCATATTCGGTGAATGTAAAGAAATCTAAAAGACATTCCCGTGTAGCTGATCAGTACTTCATTGATTGATTGATTACTTTTCTAAGGCTTATCAACAGAAGCAAAGATATGTGGGTATAAAGTGGGGGATCAATTATGTATCACAATCAATATATAAAGTCATCCCTCACTTTACGACCACGATATTTTCTATACATTTATATTCGGTGAATGTGAAGAAATCTTAAAGACATTCCCGTGTAGCTAATCAAAATTTCATTGATTGCTGGATTCGTTTTCTATCTCTTATCAACAGACAAGAAATTATTTGCATATAAAGTGAGGGATCAATTATGTATTACAATCAATATATAAAGTGATCCCTCACTTTACGACCACGATATTTTTTATACATTTATATTCGGTGAATGTGAAGAAATCTTAAAGACATTCCCGTGTAGCTAATCAAAATTTCATTGATTGCTGGATTCGTTTTCTATCGCTTATCAACAGACAAGAAATTATTTGCATATAAAGTGGGGGATCAATTATGTATTACAATCAATATATAAAGTGATCCCTCACTTTACGACCACGATATTTTTTATACATTTATATTCGGTGAATGTGAAGAAATCTTAAAGACATTCCCGTGTAGCTAATCAAAATTTCATTGATTGCTGGATTCGTTTTCTATCGCTTATCAACAGACAAGAAATTATTTGCATATAAAGTGAGGGATCAATTATGTATTACAATCAATATATAAAGTGATCCCTCACTTTACGACCACGATATTTTTTATACATTTATATTCGGTGAATGTGAAGAAATCTTAAAGACATTCCCGTGTAGCTAATCAAAATTTCATTGATTGCTGGATTCGTTTTCTATCGCTTATCAACAGACAAGAAATTATTTGCATATAAAGTGAGGGATCAATTATGTATTACAATCAATATATAAAGTGATCCCTCACTTTACGACCACGATATTTTTTATACATTTATATTCGGTGAATGTGAAGAAATCTTAAAGACATTCCCGTGTAGCTAATCAAAATTTCATTGATTGCTGGATTCGTTTTCTATCGCTTATCAACAGACAAGAAATTATTTGCATATAAAGTGAGGGATCAATTATGTATTACAATCAATATATAAACTAATCTCTCACTTTGTGTCCACTTTACTTTCTATACATTTATACTTTATGGAATGTAAATAAATCAAAAAGACATGCCTGTGTAACTAATCAGTGTTTCATTGATTAATTCATTCATTTTCTATGGCTTATCAGCAGACACGAAATTATGTTGATATAAAGTGGGAGATCAATTCTATATTACAACCAATATATAAACTGATCCCTCACTTTGCAGACACGATAGTTTCTATACATTTATATTCCGGGATATTTAAATAAATCTAAAAGACATGCCTGTGTAGCCAATCAATATTGCATTGATTGATTCATTCATTTTCTATGGCTTATCAAACGACAAAAAAAGTATGCGTATAAAGTGGGGGATCAATTCTACTTTGCAATCAATATATAAACTAAACCCCCACTTTTTATCCACTTTAGTTTCTAGACATTTATATTCCAGAGAATGTAAATAAATCTAAAAGACATGCCTGTGTAATTAATGAGTATTTGATTGATTAATTGATTCATTCATTTATTTACTACTGCTTATTGAACCCTTATTTAAAGCCAGAAAATAATTTTAAATTGTAATATATGTTTTTTTAGAAAATGATAACTTAGTGATACAAGTCTTACTAATTAACTGACATCTACGCAGTGGAAAGATGGATTTATACGTTTCCCATGGGAAATTGGGCGTATACCGATCACAACCGGAATATAAACTTGGTCCTACGATTAAAAATTTGGAGTCATTATCAATTACATCACCACAATTTAAAATTTACAGCGGCTTGTATTTCTAAGCGGTGACCCATCAAGGTACTGACCAATATTACTGTTGCTTGACTTCGCCAAACGTAAGAGAACCGGTGCTTCAGGAAGATGTGGCCGTAAGCGTGAACGGGTGGTTTTATTCAGCATGTTTGATAGGCGCTATAGATGTGTTTCCTGGCTAGTGAACAACTTTTGAATGCCGCGTGTACTATTGGCTTCGTTGATCCAGCGGCCAGTCTTTGCGTGCTGGACGTTACCATAAAAGATAAAACTCTTTATCTCATTGGGTTTTATGCGCCCATTGACCATGCGGAGTTACCTGACTAATTTTGGTGGATCGAGCCTTTTTTACAACGTCTTCTCGGGTAGTTTTAGCACGCGATTAGCACGCCATCTTTGACGAAGTAAATAGTATAGAGAAAAGTTCGGGTACTCACAACAAAATTCCAGTTGAATTCCTTGCATTCACTTACACAAAAATACCATTGGGAAAAGTTTTAATCCGTCTCTTCCCCCAGTTATGGGTTAAATAATAGGACAGACTGGGTTCTATAGTCTTGTCTACCGCAAAAAGTAATGGCAACCTACTGCGGGATCATCATTTGCCCAGTCAGTCATGTCTCTTTCGAGAGACTATCACGTATGACACTTAACTAACTGACTGACTAACAACTGGGATATGAAGCCATGTCTAGCGTTTATGGACAAGTTCTATAGGTAGTGTAGATTTGGAGAATAAGGGCAAGTCGGCTTCAGTGGTGCGTTCTAGCAATCTCAGCCCTAGTTAAAAGAACCGATGTAGGGCTCTTAGGTTGCCAAGTTTTCATCCTGTATTTTACTAAGATCATAAGCTCGTCACGGTTCGTGTAAACTTACAGTACTGTGCAAAAGTATTTGAACAAGAATTATTTTATCATTTATGAGGCATATTGACAGAAAATTAAAGTAATTTATTTGATTTACTCAGCAAATGCTTTAACAAGAAAAAATACTTGTTACAAAATAAATTTAATATTTAGTATAATAGCCTTTTGCTTTGATCACAACCTTCATTCTGTCAGGCATTGACATCACAAGCGTCTTCAATATATCTAATGGTATCTCCTGCCAAGCAGCTTGTTCCCAAAGTGTGTATAATAATTAGTAGTGTCAAAATAACTTGTTTAATAGAAAATAAGAAAAAATAGTAGTTTCAAAATAAATTGTTTAATAAAAAATAGGAAAAATTAAATATTTTTTTTTAATATATTTCTTTTAGACCTAGTTTTAAATAATCAATATTTATTAGCAATTTACTTGACTTTTCACTCTGTATTTGAATTTCAGTGAGGTTTTTTTGGAAAATCACCCCTGTCCTAATACTTTTGCACACTAACGATAGTGTTCAAAAGTGTTGGGGCAGGGGTGATTTTAAACTTTATTTTGATGCCTCATAAAGATAAAGATAAATTCAAGATAAAATAGTTCTGGTCCTAATATTTTTGCACAGTACTCTAAAAAGGCCTAACGTTTAAACGGCTGGCTACTAGAACTCATACGCATAATTAGTTGGTAAGCGAGATTTCCAGAACCAGCTGCTACTAATACTACAGCGAGAATAATTGGTGGGATAGACTGAAATCCAAAGTTAGGTCGTGTGATTCTGATTATAGTCATCGACACAATATAATTAGGTCAGCAGTTCTAGCGGTTGGCGAAGCAAAAGTTGACTGGGCGATTAAATCCCCTGATAGGGTGGAAATAGCCTTAGATAGGGTATGTCTAAAGTTGAGATTCAACAGTAAAAATCAGATCTATTTCGCTACACCACAGCTTATCAGTACGGTTAGATATCCAATTTGATTTTTACCCAGGATTGAAAACCGACTGCATTGGCGATTCTACCTCTGAACTATGGGCGCTAGGTAGAAGGAGGTAGACTTTTAGCGTGTAATGTATCATACGTCAGTAGTTAGTGCTCTAATTCATAACTGAATGAGCTATTCTATATATTTTTTTTTTTTTTTTTTTTTTTTTTTTTTTTTTTTTTTTTTTTTTTTTTAATCATTTCACCCCGAGCAAGGCAGAAACGCCACTGATGTGCAGGGGGTTACATAAATGTAGAAAGATTAATTAGAAAAGAGTGAGGAGTACAAGCTAGTTAGAAAGGAACAATAGAAAACTGAGAAAGCAGGTGCAATGACAGGTACATGGGCGGAGAGAAAGGGAAGGTTATACAGGGGAGGGGAGAGAGCTAGAGGCCAGTGGTTAGTAGGTGAGTATTAACTTTGCTTTTAAATTTCTGGAGGTCGTAGCCGTCAGGAAAGCAAGAATACGGGAGTGAGTTCCACAGGCGGGAAGTGCGAGAGAGGAAGCTGCTGGAGTAGAATTGTCGTCTGCGTTTGGCTAACCTGACTGTGAATGGGTGGGACCCAGTTGCCAGTCTGGTTGAACGGGTAAACACCTGTTGAGGAGGCATCAGTGACTTAAGCTCATCCGAGCAGAAGCCATGAAGGTATTTATAGAAGAGACAGAGGGAGGCCACATTTCGACGATGGGAAAGTGGCTGCAGACGAGTCGCCAGATCAGAACCTATCACATTACAGACTCTCCTTTGGAGCTTGTCGAGAACACTGAGGAGAACGGCAGGGGCACCTGACCATAAATGGCAGCAGTACTCCATGCACGGACGGATGGTTGACTTGTATATATGCAGGATGGATTCAGGTGGAAAAAACATCCTGGATCGACATAGTGACCCAATCTTCTTAGCAGTAGATTTTGCTATGGATTCAATATAGTGCTTCCATTTGAGGTCTGAGGACAGGGTAAGTCCGAGGAGGCGTAGTGTATTACTCTCCGGGAGAATCATCTGGTCCATGCTTATGGGAGGCAGAAGAGGTTGCCTGTAATGGTTGACAGACAACAGCTTGGTCTTCGAGGAATTGAAGTTGACAAGCCACTTCTTGCCCCAGTTCACCACAGAGTGTAGATCCCGCTCAAGGTCAGCAGCGAGATTTTGTCTGTCCGCCACGACAGGTTTCTTACTGGAGCGGGAGTATATTGTAGTGTCATCTGCGTAGATGCCTACTTGGGACCTGATCTCATCTGGGAGGTCGTTGATGAAAATAAGGAAGAGCGTTGGGCCCAGGATAGAGCCTTGTGGGACACCAGCATTCGTGCTGTAGGACGAAGAGGCACGCCCATTCAGAACGACCTTCATTTTGCGGTTATTTAAGAAAGATTGGATTAGGTCAAGCAGGCGACCGGTAATACCATAACCGCGTAGTTTGCATAGGAGGCCAGGGTGCCAAACCCTGTCGAAAGCCTTGGAGATATCCAGAGCAACCGCGCGAGCCTCGTCAGACTCATCAAGGGCCTGTAGCATGTACTCCGTTACAGTAGTTAGCAGGTCGGCTGTGGACCTGTCAAATCGGAATCCATATTGCCTGTCGGAGAACAGTTTGTGGGCGGTGAGATGATGAACTATTTCAGCATTTATTATAGCCTCGAACACTTTCCCGAATATTGGTAGAAGACTGATCGGGCGATAGTTGGATGGGTGCGAGGGTTCACCACAGTTCTTAAAGACAGGAACGACTGAGGAGAATTTCCAGCATGCAGGAAAGCAGGAAGCAGAAAGGCAGTAGTTAAACAGTTTAGAGAGGACAGGGGAAAGTTCAGGGACACACCTCTTAAGGACTATCACCGGGATTCCATCGTCTCCACACGCCTTATGGGGGTCGAGTTTTGAAATTACTCTGGATACTATTGTCGGGGTAATATATACGTCATGCAGTTTGGCCTCAGTTCTAATAGGGAAGTCGGGTGGGTGCACTCCGGACGAGTCGAGTGTGGAGTTGGATGAGAATCTGCGGGCAAAGCACTCAGCTTTCTCAGCAGATGACGTGAGAACGTCAAATCCATGGATTAAGGGAGGTATTGAGGATTTCCTATTGTTGAGCACCCGTTTACAAATCCTCCAATAGTCCTTGGAGCCGAACTTGCGGTCAGCTATGTGCTGTCGCATTCTCTCCGCAAACAACTGTTTGGCGTCATTTAGGGTTCTCTTGCACTCACTGCGAGCGGATGTGAACAGGCGCCTATTGTGATCAGTTGGCTGTCTCTGGAATAGATGGAAGTAATGGTTCCTGTGGGCAATGGCGGCTGAGCAGGCCGGAGAGAACCACGGAGAGGAATGAGGTTTTAAGCAATACTTCCTGGTGGGTATGAAGGCATCAATGCCAGCTTTCACCCATGACGAGACCTCAGAGGCACAGTCATCAACTGATAGGTCAAACACTTTTCCCCAGGGGACGTCGCAGAGGAAATCGCGAAAGGCATCCCAGTCAGCTTTTTGGTAGAGGTAGGAGGTTCTATGAGTAGGGGGATCCTGGGGGGAGTGAGATTGGAAAGAAATACTGAGGGAGACTACAGCGTGGTCGGAGTTGCCGAGAGGGCAAAGCTGCGAGACTTGACAGGCGTCGGGCGCAGAGGTGAAACATATATCTAGCAGTGAGGAATGACCCGAGGGTGTGCTTGGGAAGCGAGTGGGGAAGTCCACCACTTGCGTAAGGGATTGGGAAATAGCAAAGTTCACGGCGTGAATGCCCGCCGAATCAGTAACAGCGTTTTCAAGCCACTCAGAGTGATGGGCATTGAGGTCTCCAAATACAAATATGTGGGCAAATGGGTGATAGGAAATAGCCTTATCTATGTCGTCGGCAATGCTATCTAGTAGGGAGCAGTCAGGAGAGGAGGGAGAACGGTAAAGGAAGAATAGGTAGCTAACCGAACTGAGGAGAGACAAGCGGAGACATATGTATTGGTGGTCAGTAGATTCGAGTGAAGTCACCCTAGTTATGGGGAGGTGTTCGCTGACATAAACACCCAGCCCATGCATGTGGACAGTAGAATCCTTCCTTAAAAGGGGAAGATAACCAGGGATGAAGAGGTCAGAGGAGGGAATAGCTGAGTTGAGGTTAGTTTCGCAGAGCGCGAGGATGTCTGGGGACTTTTCATGCAGGAACGCTTCTACACTAGCAAAGTTAGTACGAATGCCTCGGATATTAGTGAAGGAGAGGTTAATGGGCTTAGGTGGTTTGGATTTAGCTGGTTTAGGGTCATTTCTGTTTTGTCTTGTCATGTTTTTTGTTTATAGAAAGGGACCTAGGGTAGAGGATACAGGCGGTCATTACCCACGATCTGTGCTGGGAGGGAGACTGGCTAGGGCTGCAACAAGGTGTGGCCTCGGGGTTGCCCACCGAAAGCGCTTGCAGGGACACCTATCCATGCGCGACATGGCACTACAAGAACCCCGATATTATACAACTGTTGATCAGAGCAGCCGCTCTTGACGCTACGCAAGAGTTAGGGCTCCTAACTACCAGTCGGAAGCAGCAACCAGGAAACTGCCAACCCGGTACCCTCACAGTGATGAGCCATTGCCACCAACCGGCCAGATCGCAGGAAACTCGCGGAAGCACCAGTACCAAGGTCTGAAGAGAGAGGAGTGAAAACCGGAAACCACATCCTAAACAGGAAACAAGGAACGAGCCTCTACTCCAGTTCAATAGACGTGGGAGGAGTATAGACCGGGCGATAGTGTGACCTATCTACTCCTATTAAAAAAAAAAAAAAAAAAAAAAAAAAAAAAAAAAAAAAAAAAAACTTACAAACTTACAAAAGTGGAGTTTAACTAAGTTTTAACTAAGTTAAAGTCCAAATGAACTCCAAAAAAAGGGGGGGGGGACAAAAACACAGATATATATAAAAACAAAAAAATAAAAAAAACAAACAAAACAAACAAACGGAAAATACCTCTCAGTTTAACACAGGAAATTTGAATTGAAGATTCATTCTTCAATTCTTGCTTTTCCCAAGAGTTAACGGCGAGTCGGCCTGCTAGGTAAATTCCCATTCAAAGAACAGCACGTGGCATGGAGCTGTAATGGCTGCTGATAACTCGGCCAAAGTAGCTTCGCATAGCAGAATAAATATAAATTTCAAAATTTTTTTTTTTTCCTCCCAAATGAAGCATGAACTCCGAAAAAGGGGGGGGGGACAAAAACACAGATATATATAAAAACAAAAAAATAAAAAAAACAAACAAAACAAACAAACGGAAAATACCTCTCAGTTTAACACAGGAAATTTGAATTGAAGATTCATTCTTCAATTCTTGCTTTTCCCAAGAGTTAACGGCGAGTCGGCCTGCTAGGTAAATTCCCATTCAAAGAACAGCACGTGGCATGGAGCTGTAATGGCTGCTGATAACTCGGCCAAAGTAGCTTCGCATAGCAGAATAAATATAAATTTCAAAATTTTTTTTTTTCCTCCCAAATGAAGCATGAACTCCGAAAAAGGGGGGGGGACAAAAACACAGATATATATAAAAACAAAAAAATAAAAAAAACAAACAAAACAAACAAACGGAAAATACCTCTCAGTTTAACACAGGAAATTTGAATTGAAGATTCATTCTTCAATTCTTGCTTTTCCCAAGAGTTAACGGCGAGTCGGCCTGCTAGGTAAATTCCCATTCAAAGAACAGCACGTGGCATGGAGCTGTAATGGCTGCTGATAACTCGGCCAAAGTAGCTTCGCATAGCAGAATAAATATAAATTTCAAAATTTTTTTTTTTCCTCCCAAATGAAGCATGAACTCCGAAAAAGGGGGGGGGACAAAAACACAGATATATATAAAAACAAAAAAATAAAAAAAACAAACAAAACAAACAAAACAAACAAACGGAAAATACCTCTCAGTTTAACACAGGAAATTTGAATTGAAGATTCATTCTTCAATTCTTGCTTTTCCCAAGAGTTAACGGCGAGTCGGCCTGCTAGGTAAATTCCCATTCAAAGAACAGCACGTGGCATGGAGCTGTAATGGCTGCTGATAACTCGGCCAAAGTAGCTTCGCATAGCAGAATAAATATAAATTTCAAAATTTTTTTTTTTTCCTCCCAAATGAAGCATGAACTCCGAAAAAGGGGGGGGGGACAAAAACACAGATATATATAAAAACAAAAAAATAAAAAAAAACAAACAAAACAAACAAAACAAACAAACGGAAAATACCTCTCAGTTTAACACAGGAAATTTGAATTGAAGATTCATTCTTCAATTCTTGCTTTTCCCAAGAGTTAACGGCGAGTCGGCCTGCTAGGTAAATTCCCATTCAAAGAACAGCACGTGGCATGGAGCTGTAATGGCTGCTGATAACTCGGCCAAAGTAGCTTCGCATAGCAGAATAAATATAAATTTCAAAATTTTTTTTTTTCCTCCCAAATGAAGCATGAACTCCGAAAAAGGGGGGGGGGGACAAAAACACAGATATATATAAAAACAAAAAAATAAAAAAAACAAACAAAACAAACAAAACAAACAAACGGAAAATACCTCTCAGTTTAACACAGGAAATTTGAATTGAAGATTCATTCTTCAATTCTTGCTTTTCCCAAGAGTTAACGGCGAGTCGGCCTGCTAGGTAAATTCCCATTCAAAGAACAGCACGTGGCATGGAGCTGTAATGGCTGCTGATAACTCGGCCAAAGTAGCTTCGCATAGCAGAATAAATATAAATTTCAAAATTTTTTTTTTTCCTCCCAAATGAAGCATGAACTCCGAAAAAGGGGGGGGGGGGACAAAAACACAGATATATATAAAAACAAAAAAATAAAAAAAACAAACAAAACAAACAAAACAAACAAACGGAAAATACCTCTCAGTTTAACACAGGAAATTTGAATTGAAGATTCATTCTTCAATTCTTGCTTTTCCCAAGAGTTAACGGCGAGTCGGCCTGCTAGGTAAATTCCCATTCAAAGAACAGCACGTGGCATGGAGCTGTAATGGCTGCTGATAACTCGGCCAAAGTAGCTTCGCATAGCAGAATAAATATAAATTTCAAAATTTTTTTTTTCCTCCCAAATGAAGCATGAACTCCGAAAAAAGGGGGGGGGGGACAAAAACACATATATATAAAAACAAAAAAATAAAAACAAACAAAACAAAACAAACGGAAAATACCCTCAGTTTAACACAGGAAATTTGAATTGAAGATTCATTCTTCAATTCTGCTTTTCCCAAGAGTTAACGGCGAGTCGGCCTGCTAGGTAAATTCCCATTCAAAGAACAGCACGTGGCATGGAGCTGTAATGGTCGCTGATAACTCGCATTTTCGTAAAGTAGCTTCGCATAGCAGAATGGGGGCTGGTACCCCCCAAAATTTTTTTTTCCTCCCAAATGAAGCATGAACTCCGAAAAAGGGGGGACAAAAACACAGATATATATAAAAACAAAAAATAAAACAAACAAAACAAACAAACGGGAAAATACCTCTCAGTTTAACACAGGAAATTTGAATTGAAGATTCATTCTTCAAATTCTTGCTTTTCCAAGAAGTTAACGGCGAGTCGGCCTGCTAGGTAAATTCCATTCAAAGAACAGCACGTGGCATGGAGCTGTAATGGCTGCTGATAACTCGCCGTGAAGCGCTTCTGCATAGCAGAATAAATATAAATTTCAAAATTTTTTTTCTCCCAAATGGTGTGCTGCTTAACCTGAAAAAGGGGGGGGGGGGGACAAAAACACAGATATATAAAAAACAAAATAAAAAAAACAAACAAAACAAAACAAAACAAACAAACGAAAAATACCTCTCAGTTTAACACAGGAAATTTGAATTGAAGATTCATTCTTCAATTCTTTTGCTTTTCCCAAGAGTTAACGGCGAGTCGGCTCAAGTTAGGTAAATTCCCATTCAAAGAACAGCACGTGGCAAGGAGTGTAATGGCTGCTGATAACTCGGCCAAAGTAGCTTCGCATAGCAGAATAAATATAAATTTCAAAATTTTTTTTTTTCCTCCCAAATGAAGCATGAACTCCGAAAAAGGGGGGACAAAAACACAGATATATATAAAAACAAAAAAATAAAAACAAACAAAACAAAACAAAAACAAACAAACGGAAAATAATTCCCCTAGTTTAACACAGGGAATTTGAATTGAAGATTCATTCTTCAATTCTTGCTTTTCCTGGGAGTTACCCTATGAGTCGGCCTGCTAGGTAAATTCCCATTCAAAGAACAGCACGTGGCATGGAGCTGTAATGGCTGCTGATAACTCGGCCAAAGTAGTTTCGCATAGCAGAATAAATATAAATTTCAAAATTTTCTTTTTTTTCCTCCCAAATGAAGCATGAACTCCAAAAAGGGGGGGACAAAAACACAGATATATATAAAAACAAAAAATAAAAACAAACAAAACAAACAAAACAAACAAACGGAAAATACCTCTAGTTAACACAGGAAATTTGAATTGAAGATTCATTCTTCAATTCTTGCTTTTCCCAAGAGTTAACGGCGTGAGTCGGCCTGCTAGGTAAATTCCCATTCAAAGAACAGCACGTGGCAGAGCTGTAATGGCTGCTGATAACTCTCGGCCAAAGTAGCTTTGCATAGCAGAATAAATATAAATTTCAAAATTTTTTTTTCCCTCCCAAATGAAGCATGAACTCCGAAAAAGGGGGGGGGGGGACAAACACAGATATATATATAAAAACAAAAAAATAAAAACAAACAAAACAAACAAACAAACAAACGGAAAATACCTCTCAGTTTAACGATATAAAATTTGAATTGAAGATTCATTCTTCAATTCTTGCTTTTCCCAAGAGTTAACGGCGAGTCGGCCTGCTAGGTAAATTCCCATTCAAAGAACAGCACGTGGCATGGAGCTGTAATGGCTGATAACTAGCCAAAGTAGCTTCGCATAGCAGAATAAATATAAATTTCAAAATTTTTTTTCCCAAATGAAGCATGAACTCCGAAAAAAAGGGGGGGATAAAACACAGGATATATATAAAACAAAAATAAAAAAACAAACAAAACAAACAAACGGAAAATATTCTTCATTAACACAGGAAATTTGAATTGAAGATTCATTCTTCAATTCTTGCTTTTCCCAAGAGTTAACGGCGGATGAATACTAGGTAAATTCCCATTCAAAGAACAGCACGTGGCATGGAGCTGTAATGGCTGCTGATAACTCGGCCAAAGTATTTCTGCATAGCAGAATAAATATAAATTTCAAAATTTTTTTTTTTTCCTCCCAAAATGAAGAACTCCGAAAAAGGGGGGGACAAAAACACAGATATATATAAAACAAAAAATAAAAAAACAAACAAAACAAACAAAACAAACAAACGGAAAATACCTCAGTTTAACACAGAAATTTGAATTGAAGATTCATTCTTCAATTCTTGCTTTTCCCAAGAGTTAACGGCGAGTCAGCCTGCTAGGTAAATTCTCCTATTCAAAATAAACAGCACGTGTACAAGAGCAATGGCTGCTGATAACTCGGCCAAAGTAGCTTCGCATAGCAGAATAAATATAAATTTCAAAATTTTTTTTCCTCCCAAATGAAGCATGAACTCCGAAAAAGGGGGGACAAAAACACAGATATATATAAAAACAAAAAAAAAAAAAAAAAACAAACAAAACAAACAAACGGCAAACACCTCTCAGTTTAACACAGGAAATTTGAATTCAAGATTCATTCTTCAATTCTTGCTTTTCCCAAGAGTTAACGGCGAGTCGGCCTGCTAGGTAAATTCCCATTCAAAGAACAGCACGTGGCATGGAGCTGTAATGGCTGCTGATAACTCGGCCAAAGTAGCTTCGCATAGCAGAATAAATATAAATTTCAAAATTTTTTTTTTTCCTCCCAAATGAAGCATGAACTCCGAAAAAGGGGGGGGGGGACAAAAACACAGATATATATAAAAACAAAAAACAAACAAAACAAACAAACGGAAAATACCTCTCAGTTTAACACAGGAAATTTGAATTGAAGATTCATTCTTCAATTCTTGCTTTTCCCAAGAGTTAACGGCGAGTCGGCCTGCTAGGTAAATTCCCATTCAAAGAACAGCACGTGGCATGGAGCTGTAATGGCTGCTGATAACTCGGCCAAAGTAGCTTCGCATAGCAGAATAAATATAAATTTCAAAATTTTTTTTTTTCCTCCCAAATGAAGCATGAACTGCGAAAAAGGGGGGGGGGGACAAAAACACAGATATATATAAAAACAAAAAAATAAAAAAAACAAACAAAACAAACAAACGGAAAATACCTCTCAGTTTAACACAGGAAATTTGAATTGAAGATTCATTCTTCAATTCTTGCTTTTCCCAAGAGTTAACGGCGAGTCGGCCTGCTAGGTAAATTCCCATTCAAAGAACAGCACGTGGCATGGAGCTGTAATGGCTGCTGATAACTCGGCCAAAGTAGCTTCGCATAGCAGAATAAATATAAATTTCAAAATTTTTTTTTTTCCTCCCAAATGAAGCATGAACTCCGAAAAAGGGGGGGGGGGACAAAAACACAGATATATATAAAAACAAAAAAAAAAAAAAACAAACAAAACAAACAAACGGAAAATACCTCTCAGTTTAACA